>SRPZ01000028.1:0-184411 GCA_018360255.1 Claviceps maximensis
AAATACTATTTTAGTTATAGTTAATTAATATATAAAATATATAGTATTCTTATTAGTATTATATATAATTACTATAGCTAACCTTATAAAACTATTTTATAAGAAAATAGAGTTAGTATTTAGTATATTAATAAGCATTATTTCTAATTAAAAAACACTATTTATTAGTAATTTCTAGTTAAATCTTTACTTTATATCTAAAGTTAAGTATTAATTATTTACTACTTTTTACCTTTAAATAAATAGTTAAATAGAGTAAGTAAACTAAATATTAGAATATTATTTATATATTTTTATAATAAATAATAAATATATATAGCTTATACTTTTAAAAATAGTATAATTTATATATAATAATATAAGAAATATAACTATAAATAAAAGCCTAAATATAGCTCTAATAAGCTATTACTTAATATTTTAATTAATTAAGAATAACCTTATTAAAAAGAGGGTATTTAAAGTAAGGTAATATATTAAAAAGCTATAAGTACTTTAATAATAATTAAAAGTATAATAAATATAAAGTATTAAGTTTTAGTTAAAATATTTTAATAAAAAATACTAAGAATTCTTATTTAAGAAAGAAAACCTTATAACTTTAAGTATAAAAAACCTTTAATTTAAATAAAATTAAAAGCTATTATCTAAGTATTTAAAACCTTTTTAAGTCCTAGAAAAAATTAGTTAATAAGCTTATAAACTTACTTTACTAAACTAATTATTTTAAATATATAATATATTCTATATAAATTTACTTAAAAAATAAAACTTAAGAAATATTAGTAAATAAACTAAATTATTTATATTAAAACTTAATAATAACTTTAATAAGTAAGAAGTTAATAAAGTAAAAGTATATTACTTTTTTAAATAAAAATTATATTATTTAGTAAAATAAAAGGGATAGCTTTTTAAATATAATTAATAGCTAAATACTAAAGTATTATAGAATATATTATAATTAATTAAAGAATATTATTATATATTAAGTAAAAGAGAATATAAAAAAATTATTATAAAATCTAGAAAATAAAGTAAATTAAAAAAAGATATAAACTAATAATTAAATATAAGTAAAAAATATAGTATATTTAGAAACTACTTAATTTATAAAAGTATTATAGAATATATTATAAATAATTTTAATTAGTTTATTTTTTTTATTACTATAATAATTATAAATTTTTAAGATAAAATTTTAAATTATAATATAATAAGTATATAAAGTAGGATTATTATTAGTAAGATAAGGGTATTAGTCTTTATATAGTTTTTTATAAGTTACTTTAGACTATTAATTAAATTAATTATAATTTAAATATTAAAACTAGTTTATATTATATACCTTTTTACTATAAGTTATTAAATAAAGTAATTTATATATTTTAATCTAACTATTATATATAGTTCTATAAGCTAAGTAATACTCTAACTTTACTATATTTTTATTTAAGAAAAAATAATACTTATTTAAATAAGCCTAAATAAAATTCTAGTATATATTATATAGCTTATAGAAAAGCTCTTATAATTTAAGCTTATCCTTTTTTTTACCTTTAGTAAATAAAGTCTTTAAGATCTAGTTATAAATTATAAGGAAATTATTATAATAAATATTAAGTAAGAGAAGTATTTAAAAAAATAATTAACTTTAAATTAAAGAATAATATTATAGAAATATATACTAAATTATAGTATAATTCTTTTTTAGTATAAATAGAGTATTTATTACTATTAAATATATTCTTATATTTTAAATAAAAAACCTAAATTATCTTAGTTTTAATAGTATTTTTTAAAAGCTTAAGAAAAGTCTTAATATAATAAAAATACTTATTTTATTATACTATAATTAATTTATTTATAAAAATAATATATACTTAATTATAAATATTCTTTTTTTTTTAAGAAAAATAAAAGTATTTATTATTATATATATTTTTATACTAAATATTATAAGGTTTTTAATACTAAACTTTTTAAAAGTAGTCTTTTTTAAAGACTTCTTAAATAACTTAAAGTTAAATATAGGCCTAGAATATAATAAAAATAAACTAAGAAAATATATACTATTAGCTTTAGCTTTAGTAATAATTTTCTTAAATACTTTACTAAAGATTATTAACTTATTATTATTAAAGTCTTTATTACTTTTAGTAAGGTTTATATAAAAAGAAATTAAAGCTATTTTCTTACCTTTTTAATTAAATAAACTTATCTTTTTTTACTTATATTTATATAAAAATAAAAGTCTTTAAGAAAATAAGGTAAATTTTTTTATTATAAATATAGCTTTTTTTTCTATAAGAGGCATTATAATCTTATACTTAATTAATATTATAGCCTTTATTTTTATAGATAATATAATAAGTAATATTTTATTAAATATTATAAAACTAATTTAGTAGTTCTCTATAAAGAATTAACTTAGATTTAGATAATAATATTATTATAAAAATATACCTAATTCCTTTAGCTTATAGAGAAAAGTTAAATATAATAAAAATAACTTATTTATTTATATAATCTTTTAAAAAAAAACTATAAGATTAGCTTATTAAATAAAACTATCTAAAGATTTTATAATTAAAGTTTACTAGACTTTATTACCTTCTTTAGGTATATTTATTATAAAAAAGTAAATAAATAAATTAAAAATAAGCTATTAATAAAAATAATTAATAAAAATTACTAATAAAAGTTAATAAGTATAATATAAAAAAAAGATATAAAATTAGAAAAGTTATATAAGTAAATATTATATAAATCTAGCCTTTATTTATATAACTAAACCCTACTTTTATAATATTAACTTTAAGCTAAAGTCTAATTAAAGAGAGGATAATTATTATATAATAAAATATAACTAATTATAACTATTATAGTAAGGATAACTCTAAACTAAGAATCTAGCTAGAATTAGGCTAGATTATAATAGATAAAATTAGGACTAATATAGTAAGGTAGTTAGTAACTATTATTAAAGTATTATAAATTATACTATACTTTATAGTAAATTTACTACTAAATTAATATATAATTTATAATAGAATTATAAGGGAAATTAAAAAGGAAATTCTATCTATAAATAAGGTATTCTATTTTAGGGAAAAGAGAGAGAGGGGTAAGTCTTAGTTTAGTAATAATACTAGTCCCTTATTTAATTTATATTTAATTCTAACTATACTCTTCTTGCCTAATTATTACTGTTATTTAAGAGACTATCGTAACACTAACCCCCCCTATAGAATATTATAGTCCTTTTTAATAATATAGTAGTAATATAGTCTATTACTAGCTATATATTAGTATTTTTATAGGCCTAGGCATTAGAATTTACCTAGCTTACTTAAATATATAGTAATATATAAGTATAGTAATACCCTAGGCATTAAGGTATTAATAGAAATAAAATTGTTACGCGACGAAGCGTGACTAACTGTAAAAGGAATAGTAGGGACAAATCTAATCTAAGAGTCTAGCCAGAATTAGGCTAGGCTTTAGTGGGCAGAATTATAACTAATATAGTAAGGTAGTTAGGGACTATTATTAAAGTATTATAGATTATACTACGCTTTATAGTAAATTTACTACTAAATTAATATATAATTTATAATAGAATTATAAGGGAAATTAATAGGAAATTCTATCTATAAATATGTTACGCGACGAAGCGTAACTAACTGTAAAAGAAATGGTAGGGACGAATCTAATCTAAGAGTCTAGCCGGAATTAGGCTAGGCTTTAGTGGGCAGAATTGTAACTAATATAGCAAGGCAGTTAGGGACTATTATTAGAGTATTATAGATTATGCTACGCTTTATAGTAAATTTACTACTAAATTAATATATAATTTATAATAGAATTATAAGGGAAATTAATAGGAAATTCTATCTATAAATAAGGCATTTTATCCTAGAAAAAGAGGATAGAGAGGTAAGTCTTAGTCTAGTAATAATACTAGTCCCTTATTTAATTTATATTTAATTCTAACTATAATCTTCTTGCCTAATTTTTACTGTTATTCTAAGAGACTATCGTAACAAAAATAGTAAATAAGCTTACTAAAGCTAGCTATACTAAGCTAGTTATAATAGCCTTAGGCTCTATAGTAGCCTATATAAAATAATAGATATAAGAATATATTAAAGAAAAACTCTTAGCTTAGTAAAAAGCTAACTAGCCTAACTTTTATAAAAGGCTTAACTTACCTATTAGGGCTTAGCTTAATAATAAGTTAAATAACCTATAACCCCTTTTAGCTTACCTTATTATAGTTAAAATAAGCTATAGAGACTTTACTAACTACTATAAGTAATTTTAATACTTAAATACCTTTTTAACCTACTTATATAAAAAATAGAAATTACTTAACTACTTCTTTTACTACTATAAAGTAAAAGTATAATACTATATAAAGCTAGCACTTTCTATAAAGAGCGCTATTATTATAGTAATAGGTAAAGAGTTTATAACCTTTCTAAAACTAGTATAGGCTACTAATTTCTATAATATTATCTATATTTAAGTGCTTTTTCTCTCTCTCTCTCTCTTCTCTTTCTTATTTTATTCTATTTTATAGATTTAGTTCTAAAGGCTTTAGCTACTTTATATTATTAGTATATATATATAGCTATAGAAGTATATACCTAACTTTATAGGTAGCGGGCTATAATAAATATTTACTTAATATATATATGCTTAGGTAAGTATATATAGAGAATAGCGCTAATACCTAATACTACTTTAAATTATATAGGTACTAAGCTATAGAGATATAGGATAGAAGGTTTAGAGGGGCTAGGGGTTTTAGAGAATTCTCTAAGCCCCTTATAGCAGTAGGCCTGGCAGGGCCTACCCTACACCCCTTACTCTAGATAGCCCTACACGCCCTTTGCCTAGCCGGGACGCCTAGGCGTTAAATATAACACACACACACACACACACACACACACACACGATGGGAGCCAAGGGCCAGTCTCCGAGAAAGGTACCTGACAGACCGACCACATGCACCGTCAATGCAACCTTAACAGACAGCCTGTGCAACTGCAAAAAACAAGGCCAGGAAAGTTGAAATCAGGCTGTTGACGTTGACGAGCTTGTTCTGCTGCAATGGTGATGGTACTCGATGCTCGATGCACATGCACATGCACATGCACACGTGCACGCAGACCAACATCCGGACAAAGTGTACACAGAACATGCAAATTCACCATGTCCCTCAGCGGATACAACGACACGTCATGTCTTCCAGACTTACTTCTTTATTGTGATGAACAAATAACCCTCGCACACACTAGACCCTGTCTCCTACAACAAAACACACAAGACGGCTTCGACAGAACAAACACAGTAGTTTCAACTGTAAAAGAGAATGCGCCATCGTATTCATGCGCAAAGATCATTACCAAACTACAACTAAGCTTCATTGGTGTATCATTCGATATGCTATGGATATAATGGAAGGACAAGAAGAAGAAGAAGAAGACGAAGAAGAAGAAGATAAAGAAAAAGAAGATAAAGAAGAAGACAAAGAAGAAGCAGAAGAAGAAGAAGCAGAAGAAGAAGTAGAAGAAGAAGAAGAAGAAGAAAAAGAAAAAGAAAAAGAAAAAGAAAAAGAAGAAAATCATACAACTCCCCATGCATGCATGAGCGAAAAATAAATCGGGTAAAAAAAAAGCCCTAACCCAGAAAATACGTACAACTTTTCAGGCAGACGATGGACAGGGACACAAGTGCCCATTTGACCGGCCGCTGTGAAAAATGGGAAAAGGGGGAAATGAGAAAAAGAATGAGGATATATAAAAAACAACAAAAATGACGACAAAGAGTTTGGTCTACTCTGTCTTCCGTGACTTTTCGTCGTACTTTGGCTCATCAACCGCCTCGCTGCGTTTGCCATCGATGTTGCCGCCGCCGCCACCACCACCACCACCTCGTCCTTCAGACCTCTCTTCAGCGGATGGCCGTCCTCTTGGTTGCCAACCGGCTGCAATACCAGCCGCGACGATACCCGCCATGACCGTCGGTGCGCCCAAGGCCGAGTTGGATCGAGATCGGTTAGATCTTGACCTGGCACGCGAATCAGGTGTGGCACATAGTGACCCGAAACTGTCCTCTCGCGTCGGCGACGGCGGCGCGTGCACAGAGTTTGACCGGGAATTTGACGGGCTTCGCGATCGCTGCATGATTATTTCCTTGGGGTGCTGTATGGCAAACTTCAAGTTGTTCAGGCGACCTCCCTTCATCCGCCTGAGGAAATTGAGCTCGTCCCGTACATCGGCCAACGGTTCGGGGTACATGTTCATTTCCTCATCCGAAACAGTCAAGCCGGGTACCCCGTGGGTTCGGTGCTTGACAAAGTTGGGCACCATGGCCAGAATAATCCAGTCGGGAATCAAACGGATGATGATACCGACAGGGATCGAGATGAACCCGAGAACAATGGCTATGGCCCACAAAGTGCCGTTCCTATCCGACTCCGAGGGGGCATCGGCAATCTGAAAAGCCGCCCCGCCGAAGAAGATGATCAAGACCTGCCCAGCACACATGATGACGCTGATAGCAAGGAAGAACCAATTCTTGGTGAGACCCTCAAAGATGTTAAACTTATTGTCCAGACGTCGATTGCTGTTTGAGAGAACGTTAGCGTTGGAATTATTACGGGATAACCACAACAGACAAAGAAAGTTCTGATGCTATAGTATGCTTCACGAAAAAAAAAACTTACTTCCACTGATTGAAAATCTGCATCCACACAAACGTGTTAAAGACTAGTGTGTTGATCTGACCGGGAATGGGAATATCGTCTGGACCGGGAAGTGGCAGGATCCCTTTGGGGCTTCCGTAGTAGAGGAGGAACGTGATGGCGAGCTGGTAGAGAGCTTGACCAAGAATCATCTTCCACATCGTGACCGAGATAATGGATGACCCTTTAGGCTCAGGCTTTCTGTCCAAAATGCTGTCTTGCGGAGGATCGGTCGCTAGAGCCAAGGCAGCCAGAGTATCCATGATCAAATTCACCCAGAGCAACTGGACGGCAGTCAAAACGGAGCTCTGATTGTCACTGGAAACAGCCGTGACAAATGTTAAAACGACAGCCGTGACGTTGACTGTGAGTTGGAACTGGAGAAATCGCTTAACAGCATCGTTAACAGCGCGTCCCCACTTGAGGGCTTTGACAATGCTGGCAAAGTTATCGTCCATGAGGATGATAGCAGAGGCTTCCTTGGCAACTTCGGTACCGGCAATGCCCATTGAAAACCCAACATCCGCCATCTTCAGCGCTGGCGCGTCGTTGGTACCGTCTCCCGTGACCGCAACCGTTTCGCCCTTATCCTTGAGTCTCTTGACCAAAATGCGTTTATCTTCGGGACTAGATCGGGCCAGCACGTGAAGCTTGGGGATGATCCTCTCCTGTTCACGTTTACTGAGATTGCGAAAATGAGGACCCTCCATGACAACACTGTCAGATTGGAGGATACCACATTCTTTTGCAATGGCCTGAGCAGTGAGTTTGTTGTCCCCCGTGACCATGCGGACAACAACACCAGCCTTTTGACAGAGCCTGACAGACTCATAGACTCCATCACGGAGAGGATCTTGAATGCCTACCATACCGATAAAAGTCATCTCCTGGAATATGTCATCAAACTCGACGTCGTTGCCACCACCTTCCCCCCGGCGGGCGACTCTGGGCGGCCACACTTCGAAATCTTTGTAGCATATACCAATAGTACGTAGTGAGCGGCTGGCATATGTTTCGATCAGTCGGCTGATTGTCTGCCCATCGCATTCTCCGAGAGTCGTAACGGCATCGTCAACAGAAGGATCATTCAGCTTTTGCGTGCATTTAGCGAGAAGAATTTCGGATGCACCCTTGACAAGGAGTCTGGCACCCCCCCGGGGAAGCTGAACGACAATGCCCATGCATTTGCGTCCAGAGTCGAACGGAATGAGTTGAAGCGTAGTGGCGTTGCCGCGCACTTCACTGACGGGGCCCATGGCTAGGTGTTCTCTGGCGAAAAGTAGGAGGGCAGATTCCGTCTTGGAACCGATGAAAGTCTTCTCGCCGTCCACTTCACCTTCAAAAGCGGTCGAATTGAGAGCGATGGACTTGAGAAGTAAATCCTTGACGGAACTGCTAAGCGACGTGGCCAACTCGCTTGGCGAGACCTCGGGTAAGTTATCAATCGAGCCTTCATTGTCTTCCGAATCAGAATCAGAGCCTTGGCGGGCGTGCCCGAAGCGATGAGACAGACCAATCGTGCCAGCCACAACTTGCATTTTGTTCTGTGTCAAAGTACCAGTCTTATCGGAACAAATAGTCGTGGCATTCCCCATGACCTCGCAAGCCTTGAGGTGACGAACCAAGTTGGCGTCTCTGAGCATACGGGTAGTGGCAAAGGCGAGGGCCAGAGTAACAGCAAGAGGCAATCCTTCGGGAACGGCCACGACGATGATTGTGACGACAACAATGAATATTTCCAGAAAGCTTTGTCCTTTTTGCGCAGCAGTGACCGACGCAGGGAGCTTGGGTAGCTTTACAAGGAACTCGATGAAGAGAACGAGGAAGAGCAGGAGACCAGCAGCACCGCCTAGTTTGGCAATGTATGTGGCGATGACGTTGAGTTTTGCCTGGAGGGGAGTCATCTCGGGGTCTTCATTTAGAGCCATCAGAGTTTTTCCGTATGACGAAAAGATACCAGTAGATGTGACCATGTACGTGCCAACACCCTCCATGATTCGCGCGCCGGACTGAATAAAAGGGTCCATTTTTTTCAGGCTTTCGTGGTTTTTGATAGCGGAATAGACTTCGTCAGACGGTCGTTTTCGGATGATATCGGACTCGCCTGTGGCCTGGGATTCATCACACTTGACATTAAAGCCGTCAATCAGGACGCCATCAACCGGAACCAGGTCGCCAGGCTCCAGATGAACAACGTCGCCAGCCATGATGTCAAAGACCGATAGTTCGATCGTCTTGCCGGATCGAATAGCTTTGACGTTTCGATCTTGCTTCCTCTTATTGAGTCTGGCAAACTGGCGCTCTTTGGAGTAGTCATTTAAGGATCCAACAATGACGACAATTGCAATGGCAGCGATAATGGCGACTCCCTCAACCCACTCGACCTTGGGCTCACCGTTTTCGTGTGGTGCACCAAACGTTTGGTAGAGCCCAACGCCCAGGCTGATGACAGCAGCGATGGACAACAATATCAGCACCTTATCATTGTATGTAATCCACATGAGTTGAAGCAAACTCTTTCCTTTTTTCTCCGGTAAGCGATTGTCGCGGAAGACTCGATAGCGATCGGCAAAAATGTCGCTTTCCGAAGATCTGTGTGACTGCGTCTTGGACATTGCTCCACCATTGGAACTTTTCGAACTTATTTTTGCATTCTCGGCGGTTGCGTCTTCAAACGAGACTTGTCCATCCAATCTTGTCTCGTCGTTGCTCAGGCCTGTCTTACGATTCGACCGTAGACCTTTTTCAATACCTTGTAAGCCTCCCAAAGCGAAGAATGCAGGTAAGCTCTTGGGGTTGAACATCTTATTCAGCTGTCCAGGGGTGAACGCAAACGGGTTGTTTTCAACTTGAAAGTCCTCTTCAGTTCCGGCATCGGGAGCCAAGGCCCTGTCATCCTTCATGACCTTTTCATTGCCTCCAATCTTGAGCTTGTCGTTTTGTGTGTAGCTTGATGCAACTACTGTAGTATCTCCATGCGATGTAATCGACCGCGCACCTTCTTCTGAGTCGACGGAGTTCTGTCTTTCTCGCAGCTTGTTGGGCACGGACAAAAATCCCATGCCTGGGTCATTCGAGCGTGTCAGGATGGGAGTTGATACATTGTGAGGACTGGTTGGCCTACCCTCACGACTGTCTAAGCAAGCGTCTGCGGGGATTTCTGATCGTGACTGAGTACTGAAGCCAAAAGGAGGCTGGCCAACCACATTAGTTGGGCTTACGGTGTCGTCCTGGATTGTAGCGGGCGAGGCAGTGGGCTGCGATTGCCCTAATTCGCGAGACGTGCTGATGTTGCTGCCAGAGTTATCACTCGAACCGACGAGTGTTGTGTCGATGTTGATGGTAGGACTAAGTGTAGAGGTATGGCAGGGAAGAGGGTCAGCCAGGCACAAGAGCAAGGTCGGGACATATACAACAAGCCAGTTCCCAATTCCGCCAGCCAAAAAAGGTTATGTTGCTTGAAGTAATTGCGAAGGAAGAAGCACGTACGCTCGTCTTCTACTCCCAGCCTGACCAGTCGGAGTATCATTCATTCCATTGGCGTCTGCCATCCTCGCAAGCACACAGCTGCCTCAAGGGAGGCAGCAGGTGAGTATGAATGAATGGAATGGCAAGCCGAAGGCCAGTGGAAGAGTATGCAAAGGAGAGATTTTCTGGTGCTGTGAGGTTTTTTTGAACCGTGTCAATAGGGTTTCGAGAGAGATGGCAGCGAGAGCGTCGAAATCGTGGCTCGCAGATCCGAAATGACGGTACGATAGGCGTGGATATTAAATCGGATTGCAGGGCATCGGTCGTCGGCTCGCCAAATGACGGTCTTGAAGGGAGAGGCGAGAAAAGGGCGAAATTATGAGGTTGGCTGACAGCAGGTGTCTACGATAGGATATACATGATCAACTGTTGAACAAGGGCAAGATCGAAGGCAGGACACGAGCCAGAGTCGAAGGAGTGTAGTCTCTGGCGAAGAGCAACGTCTGCCCGAGTGAGTGAATGAGTGGTCTGGTGGCACCACATAACGTAGTGTGAGGTTGACAGGAGTGCAGGCCTGCCTCATTCGGCGAATGATTTATTGAGGCAGTGCAAAGAAAACAAAATGACACCAGACTGTACCCGGGTGGGGCGACAGCGGACCCATGAGCACAAGTCCGTTCCCTACTGGCCCAGCAGGAATCTTGGCTGTGGGCAGCGTGGGTCGGCCCAGCGCTTCCACGCTTCTCCTCGCCTTGAACTCCATAACTCCATGTCCTTGAACTCCTTGAACTCTCCCCAAATCAAATGCCGGTGCAGGATCCCCGAGTGGGGCGGGCGCGTTTGAGCCTCGCGCTCGCGCTCGTGACCTGAACGTTTTGAACCAGACGGGATTGTCTTGTTGTTGACATTCAATAATCTTGCAAGCTAAGCTGTTTGCTGCCTGCTGCAGGACAGCGTGTAAGTACGCAGACGGCCCCGGCCAGCTGGCAAGCCTGTGTTTGCGGCCCCACATGCAGGCAGATATGTAGCGCTTCACAAATCAAATCGCCAAGTGCCTGACAATCGGCAGCACAGAGCCAGAGAGTTGGCGTCTCATGCACCGAGGCCCAGCCACAGTGACAGCCAGACGGCCAGACGGCGGCGGCCTCTGCAGTGGCAAACATTTTTTTTTTATCCACACCAAATCATATTCACATTTGCATTCATATTCGCCTTCGCATTCGCATTCGCATCCCCATTCGCGACCATCTTACATGGTGCGCAATGCCCGAGAGGCTGAGCCGTCGTGGGTATCCGTGCCACATCATTGATTTCCAAATAAACAGCCAAGCTTCCTTGGCATGGCTCTTCAATGTCCCGCAGCCAGACCCGTCTTGTGCAAAAGTATATTGCGCCACAAGTCGACGTCACGGTTCTCATACGTAGCTACGTATGGAATTGCCACGCTAGCCTTGAAGCCCGAAGCCCGCGAATGCTTTTCTTCTCTCTTTATTTTTTCTTTTTTTTTCTCTTTTTTTTTCTCTTTTTTTTCTTTTTTTTTCTTTTTTTTTCCTCTTTTTTTTTTCTTTTTTTTTTCTTGCCTGCCAAGGCGCTGGCGTCCAGAATATCCCGCCCCAAAACTACCGAATACCGGCAAGCGAGCGTTGTCTCAGGCGTTCATGACCCCGGCACACCTTAATTATTCAACGTCTTGACGAGGCAAACCACTACTGACCAGAGCCGCAGCCACCGGATGAACAAACCTGACTCGACTACATTTCAGGTACCTATCACGCACCGCATGTACACATGCTTTTTCCTTGTTCTGCCTGACTAGACCCAACGTCAGAATCCAGACTACTTTGACCACCGTGGCTGGGCTGGTAGCTAGTGTTTGGGAGACCATCTGGTTCGGGACTGGCACGCAATCCTCTCGCCTCCCATGCATGAAATGCCAAGAATATCGATAAACAACTCGCGGTGTAGTTTTGGGGTTGGGGCTTAGAGGGGGGTTCGACCTCGTCTCGCCAAAGTTATTGCTTGTCTGTCTGGTGATTTTATGGGACATCCTTATCAATATCCTACAAACGAACCTGGTAGGGGTCTTTTGGAGCCGTTTGTGGTACAAAGCCTTTGTTTCATCAGCGTAAAATGACATGTGCATACATATACATATGTATGTACTTGCATTGCAACGCATTCAATCCCCATATGCTTTCCATCATGTATACAAGGGACAAAAAAATATTCAGGGTGGCGTTCGCAAGGACGATCGATATTCATTGTTACGACCCGCGCGAATAGCCGCCGACGTACACCACTGTATGTACATGAATCACGTGCAGGGCCAACAACGCTCAGTCCCCTGCCTCAAACACGTCAGTGTGCACAATTACACACCCGGTGATGTGGCCATCCATCGATATCACGGCATTTGATTTGCAGAGCACTCCCCTCCTTCCTTCTCCGTCCAAGAGCTTGCACGCGTCACGAGCAGAAGCAATATCCCTCAGCCTAGCCGCGCTCCTAGAGGAGAAGCAGGGGGGAAAGAAAAAGAAGAAAGAAAAAAAATGAATAATGAATAGGAAAAAGGACTATCGATCAGGATCGGGGTACCCATCCGGAGGCCTATCCATCTTCTCGATGACGATTAGACCTTTGGGAAACAAAACTCTCAGACTCTCAGGATGTTCCTTTGAAAGGAGGCTGTGCAGTTGTAGTGGCTGGCTGGCTTGGCTACGCTTTTCACCACGCAGAAATGTGGAAATGCGCTGCGGAAATGCCATGGATGCAACCCGGATGAATTCTGTCTCGTGTGCAATCGGGATTGGCGACGGGAACAACGAGCTCTGTACCACCACCGGACGTGTGTCCAGATACCCTTACCGTGCCTGTGTACGTGATGTACAACCGAGTTCAGGTGATTTCAAGCATATTCGCCTGTAATCTTGGTGTGGAATGTTTCGGCATGACCGACCACCGGCTATACATGCATACGCACATGCATACGGCGCCGGTACCCAACACAAGAGTGACGATGATTCCCGTATATTTTAAGCGCTCGAGGAATTCGATTCCGGGGCCGGGTTGTCAAGTTCTACAATCATGCCGAGTTGGACATACCAAGTCGAGATATTCGGGGTCAATTTGTGTCGTGCATGCATGTACGGATACTTCAGCTTCACAGTAAAAGATACAACCTCTCTTCTTTCCACTCTTCACTATTTTGCCCGCTCATCGCCTACCCAGATCAACCTCTCTTACCGCAATCATGTCCTCCTCCCCTTGAATGAGAGCCGGACCGCTGACACCAAAAAATGGCGCGACCCCTTTCCTCATCACGCCCCTCCAAAATCCCTCCACAATATCGCTCAAGTCCCCTCCTGTCTGCTTAAAGTCTGGAAAGGCATTGACCTCCAACAGCCATGTCTCGCCGCTGTCGTCAACCATAAAGTCCAGGCCGAATGCCTCAAAGGCATTCGGAAGCGTCTGGAAGTGCACGGGCATGGCCCGCGCCGCGGCCTCGAATATTTCCCCCGTCACGTTGCATATCTGCTCAAAGATGCGCGAGAGCTGTTCGTGGGGAAGTGAAAGGTCCCAGAAGCGTCGGACGGATGTCTCGTTGGGCGAGTCTTGCAGACAGGTGTTTGTGAGGAAGGATTCAATGTCCTCGGGATTTTCCCAGGGAGAGGTGTAGGTCTTGGCGGCGAAGAGGGCGAGCATCTGTCGGTAAATGTAAACATTGAGGCTGCCCGCGCAGAGCACGTAGGTGCGGATGTGGAACTTGCGATTGTCCAAGAGGAGTGGCGGGTGGATGTATGGTTGGGCGACGAAATGGCGGAGGTGGGAGGTGGTGATGTAGTCGCCTCCTGATGGTCGGATGATTTTCTGGTCATCCCGCTTGTGGTTGGCTTCAACATCATCATCATCATCTCCTTCTTCTTCATCGTCGCTGTCGGGCCGCTCGGCCTCCCACCCGTCGAATATATCTTGCAGTTCGTCCATGGTGCTGAACAGACGGATCCCTTGTCCCCGATCACTCATACCGGGCTTCAGGATCCACCACTCCCTCTTGGACGCATCATCGCCAGTCAGTCCGGCATTCCGATCCATGCTCTCTCGAAGATCAAAGGCCTCGACGAGGGCATCGTCCAAAAATTCGGCATAGTCGACTTCAAACGACTCGCTTCGCTTGACATGCGTTTTCAATGGAGACGCCGGGTTCTTGGCAACCCAGTGCTCAACGGTGGTGGAAAGATAGTGTTTTCGTATGAGAGCCTTTCGAATCATGTAGCTGTTCACGAGGCAGGTAGAAGAGTTCGCCGCTGCGAATTCGAAGTCAATGCTTTCGTATGGCGTGATCTGCAAGATTTTGGAGTCCGGAGACGAGAATAACTTGGAGGCTGACAAGGCGGTTGTTTCTACAGACGACAAGTCTGTTGTGAGCCTCACAAGCGAGTGTGGAAACACGGCATTTAGCGCAGAGACTATGAGTGGTTGGACATATGGATCCTCGTAGGCCACAATGGCTTGAAATGCAGGGTTGGCTTCTTGTTCCTGTTGCGTGGCTTTGTCTCGACCTGATAAAGCTTCTGCAGCGGGCGACACGGCACTGTGTTCTGAGTGAACGGGACTAGAGTAAACGACACCATTGGTAAGAGAATATTTTAACGACGTCTATAAACCCCAGAGACATATGTGGAAGAAAGCGTAAAGTACATGATCAAGGCTTCACCTCCTTCGCATATTTCCTCTCCCACTATATACAAAGGAGCCAGACTATGCAAGCACGACGAAGAAAGAAACGAAAAAAGATATCCAACAGATCGTGTTTGACTTACAGCTCAAATTCTTTGCCGGCGCGATCAGCATGTGAAACCGCAAAGTTGGCCTTGAGAGGAGTGATACTGAATGGAAACGGGAGTTAGCAACAACAGCGTCATGAGCACATAGAACAAAGCATCAAAAAAAAGGGGGGAGGGGGAGTGATGAAAAGGCTTCGTACCAAGTATTTCCATCGCGCACGATACGTCCATCCATTTCAGGGCCCGAGAGATCAACACTTTGGTACACGTCGGTCAATCTTGGTGCCCACTTGAAATGTTTGTGCTTGCCATCATGGCTCCCTTCTGCTTTGGTGCCGTTGCGGTCCACCTCTCCGGCCCGGATCCGTTCCTCTTCTTCGTCAGGGTCGCCAGCACTACCTTCAATCTCTTCGAAGCAACTTCCTTCTTTCCAATAGTTCTGCATCATATTGGACCAGAGTGTCTTGTGGTGCTCCACTCCCTCCACAAGCGGAACATTGACGCTGTACAAGTCGGCGCTGCCATCCGTAGGCCACTGCTTATAGAGAGCCTCGAGGACACGCACACTGTGACGGCAGGCCGCGCCAATAATGACGGGGTCATGCTGTCTCGTGAAGAAGGCGAAGCTGAGGGCGATGGACTTTCTTCTGCAGACAGCGGCTTCCAATGCCGCGCCCAAGGTACCCGAGCTCAGAGCAAAGACGGACGTCGTGTTGCGTCCATAGTTTGGGCCACTGACGACCAGATCGATGGGTCCCTTGTTTTGGAAGTAATGATACAGTCCGATCTGCACACAAGACGCCGGAGTGCCGTCAATCAGAACCCATTCGTCGTCGCCGGCTGTCGTCGACGGCAGATGATGTGTTGAGCCCTCAGTGTCTTGGCCATGAATGTTGGCGGATGGCGTGAAGTAGAGCGGCTTGAGTGTTTGCCCAATCATGTGCGCTTTGCCAATCCATGATCTCTGCGTGTGAGGGACACAGACGGAGACGACGTGTCCGGCATCTTGGAGCGTCTTTACGAAACAATGAATGTAGGGCGACGAGTGAGACGATGGGGGTCCATCGTCATTCGTAACCAGGATGTGCATGCTGAATATCGACCACAATTGCCCCAATGGGGGAACACCAAGGAGGAAGGTCGCGTACCCGGACAATACACTCCTGCCCAGTCTCGTGAATGTCGAGTAACCGGCCACTACCCTTGCCGCCTAGGTAGACAGGTACCTGATGACGTGGACAGATTGTCTTGCCCTTTCCAGGTTCAAAAGTGCAGCTTGAGGGTGGCAAGACGCAAGATGAGTGGTGCCAGACATGTCTGGTCGCTAGTCTGTCTGATTCTGCATCCCAGCTTCGGAGAATAATAGCCTGGCCAATACAGGCGTCGGACTGGATAGCCAGAGGGGTTGTCAACGGGGCCATGAAAAATCCCGTGGGAAAACTAGAGTTGGCGTGCGGGCTCCGGCCGATGTGGAGCAACCAACCAGACTCATGTGACGGGCCTCTACAACCAAAGAATATCAGTCAATAGCACGGGGGGTCTAGGAGCTTCGTGAAATTAGAAACGACTGTCTTTTCAGCTATGTAAAATCCTGATTGCTTGGGTCGATTCCAAAAAAAAAAAGCCTAAAAACTAATGCCACATGATCCTGCCGAGTCATAAATCTAATGTGATGATACCCTCATCGTCCGCAATGAGCATTTTGGTCACATACACGCTCTCATCCCGCCTTTAAACGCCGCCACCATCAGTGACTAATCCGTCTCGAAATATCATGCAAAGAACAAGGATACAAAGGTAAAGAGGAAAAAAGAAGAAAGAAAAAAAGAAAAAAGAAAAAGCACGAACAAACGAACGAATGCCACTTCGATCGCGAGCCGTGATTGAAGAAATAAAAGAGGAATAAGAAACATGTGCAATATAGTCCAGAACTGCGAAAAAGACCTGCAAGACTCCCGACTCTAATCAACAACAATTTGATTAGGTCCACATCCATGGTGAAGCAAAGGCAAGCATAGTAATTACTGTAGTCCCTCCAAGTTGAACACAATACAGCCAGAAGATGAAAGGGGAGAAAAGAGGGAGAATAAAAAAGATGACATGACTCTACTGGGGTCCATTCGCCAACATGACCTCCTCAAGCGCGTGTTCGCTTCGTAGCTGCAGAAGAAAGACTCTCGCCAGATCTCTTGGCCACTGGTGACTGGACCTTATGCTCTTTCGTGCGAGGCCAAGAATCAAAAGGACTCTTGCGACCTGTAGCCTTCATTGGCGTGTCGGACAATTTGTTTGTAGAGCGAGTTGTGCGTCTGGTATCAGGAGGCGACGCCGGTGCGAATCGTGGTGCCTCAGGCGTTTCGGCGATTATTGACTGTGGTTTCCTTGGTGTTTGTGGCGCAGGTCCTCCAAGACTCATGTCCTCCACATCAGTCAAGGCCTCCTCGTCATCTTCCTCGGTCGTCTTCTGAGGGGGGAAAAGCAGTCGTGGTTGAACGGATGAACGAGTAAGCGGTCGAGAATATCCAGACCTTTCACCTTCACCCAAGGAGTCGGTCTGATCTTCAAGCTGCTCTTGCTCAGCAAACTTGCGAAAGAACTTTTTGCCACGACTGCGCGATTTTTGAAACCATTAGTATCTGATGAACAGACCGATAATCATACGTTCAGAACAATGTTACAGATACTTACAAGACATACACCATGCCATCATCGCGACGAGATGCCTCGTCCAGCGATTGCATGCCTTCCCCAGGTACATGGACAACTCTTCTCTTGCTGTGCTTCTTGCTAGATTCAATGGCCGGATTTCCATAAAAAGGGTTTGACTCGCTCTCATCCCTCTCCGGGATACGATCATGAGAGTCTGTGAATATGGAAATGGGCTCTTCTTCTTCCTCTTCGGCGGTGAAGCTCTCCAACGTGACTCCCGAGTACTTCTTTGATCGCTTCTTTTGAGGGGACGGAACAGGCTCTTGATCCGACGAAAATAGATTTCTGGCAAATGACTGGATGGTCTTTGCATTCTGCTCATTTGCGGGTTTCCTGGGCGTTTTGGAGGGAGTGGGTAGCATGCCGGCAGCCTGGGAAATTGAAGCACTTGCAGATGTGTGTACGCGTTTGTCAGTATTCAGTCCCAGTGCGATGGCAGCATTAGCTGTGCCTTCAGCAGTCAAGGAACCCGAAGCTTGACGTCGGCTTTCTAGAGTGGACTGCGATCTTTTCCGGGGAGAAGGCATTGGGGAGGAGATGAGCTTGTCGCTGTGAACGACGACCTTTTTGGCGGTACGCGGAGAACGCAGCTGCTGGCGGTTCGAAGCAACGGGTGACGGAGTCCTCTCGGCGGCAGCACGCTGTGATGATATTCTTGCAGATTTGCGTGCAGAGAAAGGTTCCCAGCTGTCGTGGTACCCGAGGCGAGGCGCGGGTGGTGTTCGAATGTTGGCAGGTGGAGGTGGCGGCGTTTTGGAACGGGCAGATTCACAGGCGGACGCCATTATTGCGCGCGATATGTGGCCACGTCTTTATGTGAAGAGCAAGAGCGGCAGCGCTTGTGCGAGCAAAGTCAGGCGCTTTGATCTCTCCGGCGCACCAGACTGCGATAATGCTGCGGTGTCGGGAGCAAGGAAGCCAGTGCTCCGACAAACCAATGGCTTCGGATTTAGAAAGGGAATCGCGAGAGTCGAAGCGGTGACGGATCTTAGGCAAATAAGCTGAAGATGAATACTAGACAATGATGCGAGTGACGCGAAATAGACAGCGAATATTGATTAGGGTGAGTAAGGCGATGTGCCGAGTCTCGGTGATGATATGCGCGTTGTTGTTCTTAGAGCGTGGGTAGGAAAATACTATTAGAGTGCCTAGAGGAGAAGTGTGCAAGTTTCATGGCATTCGACGGCGGTGCATTCTCTGCACTTGACTTAAGGAGGGGGCTGGGCGCCGGGCGCCAGACAGGCCAGGCGGCTCAAGGGCAGCTGGCTGCGGGCACCAGCCCCCCTGCTTTCCACGAGGCCCAACATGAAAAGCACCGTCCAGTCTGGTGGGTAACTCTGGTCTGGTCTTGATCTGGTCATGATCGTCTGGGGCCAGGCTCCACTTATTTTCAGAGCCGTTCAGTGACGCGTCTGGTCCGCCCGCTCCTCCAATCAATTCACGACATTCTGCCGGACGCGTCTCTTTCGCGCCTCCGTGCTCCCTCCATCAACAAGACAATTAGAGGCCAGAGAGTCCAGTGACCAATCGTCCTGATTGGCAGGCATGACAAAAGACGCCAAACCGGTTCGTGGACAATGCCAGTAAGCAGGACACATGCAAGTGTCCATCTTGTGTCCACACGACAACTACGAGCAAGCGTCGCAGCTGTCGCTATTTGCACTAGATTATTCCATTGTTTTGATGTGTTGATAAACAAATCATTCACGTTAGCCATCGCGGCCGCTCTATGAACGTCGCTCTGCATTCCTCAGGTCACTAGCGTTATCGAGTCTCAGTCATCCGGCCCTAGCAATCTTTTGCCGAGTTCTTCCTACTTGTTCGTCTTTACAACATGGCAGACGACATTGAGTACACCGAGTCCGATATCTGGGCTTCGCCGTCCCGTGAAGCTCCATTAGTAGCCCGTCCGAAAACGCCAAAGACCCCAAAGACTCCTAAAAATTTGGCAGAGGAGGCCCCACAACCAGAAACCGCAAGTAGGGACGATGTTTTGCGGAGGGAGTTAGAAGGCGTGAGATCCGTGAATGAATCAATCGAAGGCTTGCTCGACACGCTCGAACGTGCTGCAGGGAACATACAGGTAGGAAAAATCAAGTGCTTTGTTGTCCCTCTATATCTCGCCCTTCAGTTTTTAGCTGTCTAGTTGTCTAGTGCTGATTGGATCGCCTGTCAGGTCGTGGCGCAAACTGTCTCCAATGCATCCAGCCTTTTGAATACTTGGACGAGACTTCTTTCACAAACTGAGCATAATCAACGACTTATCCTTCATCCCGGCTGGAAGGGTCATACAGAGGATCAGGCAGAACAAGAAGCCGAGGCTTTGGAGAAGCAACGTGCCGCCGAGCGCAAAGCTGCCGAGGAGGCGCGGCGGAGAGAAGAACTACGGAGGCGGCGCGAGGAGGAGGAAACAGTCCGGAGGCTAGCTCCCTCATCATCTAGGGGAGCGCGAGGCACGAGAGGATTGAGAGCGAATAGGGGACGAATTGTTACAAGGAGCACAACTACAGGTAGCCGTCTACCTGATCCTCGGATAACGAGCACCTCAAGAAGTCGTGGCTCTTCGGGTATTGGAAGGGGTATAGGAACAACACGCACGCGAAGTCGATCCCGTGCTACCCGGTGACTACCCCCAGCATCTCGTACTTGTACTTGTCTCACGGTCGCATGGTCTTGGCCTTTGCAAAAAAAAAAAAAATGATACCCGATATGAACATAACGATTGTGAGATGATGATTTTATTTGGCCTTGAAGAAGTGGCTCAGCTTCATCATGCCTTTCGTGTTTACCTTCTTCAAGTCCCTTACGCCTCGACTCTCGTTGGCTTTTCGTTTCTTTTCCTCCTCGAGCTTTCGCTTCTTTTCCTGTCGAATCTCGTCTTGTTCCTCATCACCTGGCCTCTTGCTTGAATAATCCGCCACTGAGCTTGCGGCGAGTGCTTCAGCTCGGATTTCTGCCAAATTGGCCTTGTATTTGTTTAATGGTGCGAAGTCGACTGAGCTCTCTTCGACCTGCGATAGCTGTTTTTGCAGCAGCTCAGCCGCAGCCGATGGAATGTAGCGAGAGCAAAGGAAATCAAATGCCACACAAAGTCTCTGTAGAGTAACCACCTCTGGGGATGCTTGCAGTGCAGCGGAGGTGATTTCGTCGCCTTCCACTTCCTCGATGAATGATGTTGCGGCCGTGGATAGATGCGACGCGGATGAGGAATTTGAGTCGGTGACGGCCGTCAACTGCGATGCGCTTGAATCTGTGACAGGTGTGGAATCTCCTGAAGCAGGGACGTCTTCAGGTTTCGGTTGGGACTGATTGGGTGGCGCCGAGACTTTTCTTGACAACAATACCGGTGCCTCTAGCGTCTTCTTGACGAATTTCTCCTCCATTGTGGGTGGAAGACCACCCTCGCTCATTCTGTACGCCTTTTCGATGATTGTAGCGAGAAGCTTCTTTTCGCTCAGTCGAAACATCTTCTCATCCCCGGCGTCCACAGTGTCGCACACTACCTCCATCCTTGATTCGATCAAGGACCTGGTCTTACTACAACGCAATATGTCTGAAAACTGTGAATTTTCGTCGGGAAGCTTGTCAAAGTGATCATCACTAGTCAGGAATAATCGCTTCTTCTCATCTGACCCCTTCTCGACCTTAGCATCCACCAATGACGGCAAGACCAAGAATAGGGGGTCGATCTTGGTTGCGACGTACATGGCGCCATTGGATATAATCTCTGCATGTGTACCATTTTCTTCGTGGTCGTGGTCGTCGTCATCGTCGCCCGTAGCATGTTCGCCGGGAAAAGCACGTCTATAGCTTTCAATCAGCCAGCTTGTGGGTGCATGTTTGGGAGCGCATATTTTTGTGAACTCGTGTATGCCGGATTCGGGACAGAATAGGTAGCGAGACGGGCGACCAGTGCGGGGATGCGGTAGGGCAACAATGCGCGCGCCTGGTGACGAGGCTGTGGGCAGAATAAAAACATGATGTGGTGAGCTCTGCCGGGATTGGAGGGTGTGCTTAGATTTTGGGTCGGAAGGTGGTGTTTCTGTTGTCTGTTTCGTGGTGGATTTGGCCGATCTTGTTCGAGGCATGACTGCTGCTTGGTGGCTGCTGGCTGTTTCTCAAGGGAAGATCTGGGATATTTCTATGATATGTCTTTGCCCAAGACTGGGGAAGAAGCAAAGGCAAGACAAAGAAGACGGTTCAATAATGTGCGATCATGCAGGCCATCCGATATCACGAGTGGTCTGACGATCGAAACTCTGCGGTGGTCCCTTCCCTGAATGCTAATCAACGCGTACAGCCAATCTGCAAGGGGCCGTCCGAAACGCGTGGAGCGCGTCCGGTCGCATTTCTCGACCAGACCAGACCTAGCTGGTAGGTAGATGCATGTGTCGCCTCTCGAGCCTCCGAAGCCCCCCAAGCTGCCTGCCAGCCGCTAGCCGCCAGCCACCACCAACAGGCCGCGGGCCAAACCCTGCTTGTGCCTGGCCTGCCTGGTGCAAAATGGCTGGGAACTGCATGTGGCTCCAGTGATGAGAGTCTGGTCCCAGTTTGGAGGTCGCGACTTTGGGAGGCTCTGACGTCCTGCACCAACTAGGTTTTCTCCATCTCGGCTATTGCGCTCATAGATCGGACCTCTCTTCATTACATCGTTGTCTTGATTTGTGGCAAAGATCCGGTCAAGATCCTTCTGCCAGTCTCCGACGACATTTGCATTTATACTCTACCGCATCCTTTCGTGGGTACGATACCGATCGTCCTGGAGCAACGCTCCCGCTGCATGGCTTAGGCTGGCCGCGCACCATTGCCATACACATGGGCATGCGCCGTTGAAACCTTGCGAGTTATACTTGCTCGTCATCCTATACGTCGATTCTTATCCTTTTATCTTTTCTTCTTCTCATTTTTCAGCACCTACAAGGTAGCTTATTGGATGCTGTCTCATGGCTCGAGGTATTTACGACGCCTGCTGCCTGCCACCTGCTGGCCTTCTCGGCTGATTGCGTACACATGTAGCTAACACAAAGGCGCCTCACAGATTCTGAGCCGCAATGGCCACCACGGTCTCCTCATGAGGCTCTTCTTGGCACACCCGGTGGTCGTCAGCGATATCGCGAAATGATGAACCGGACGTCGCCGTCGCCGTCGCCGTCGCCGATGCGAAGCTCTCGAGCTTTGGCGGCAATCACTGCCTCACCTGGCGCTGGCTTGGGCATCCATCTGGCGAGAAACGACGATGAAGAGGACGTAGAGGAAGAGGAAGCGGGTGGGGGTGAAGAGGACGACGACGACGAAGAAACACTGCAGTTAAAACTGCAAGAAATTCAAGCCAGACTGAAGTTGAAGAAGCTTCAGAATGCCAAGGCAAGAGAGCAAGCAAGCTCGCAAAGAGGCACAGAGTCAGAACCAAAGTCGAATTTCGCCATGGGGAGCCCAGGTCGCCGAACGACCAGAGCGCAAACACCAGGTGCGGATGAAAATATGCGGCCAGAGACTCAGACCAACACGACCGTTCCTGCGTCTCCCGTGCGGAAACTCCAATTTCTGCAGCAACAAACGTCTCCTAGCAGGGTCTACCTGGGCATCGACAAAGGACTCAAGGCGAAAGATGTCTCATTGAAGCGCGCGCCAAGTCACAAGAGAGTTCAATCTGCGACTCGAGCCGTTTCTGGAGGATATTTAAACTGTGCGCGACCGGTCCACGCCCCGGCATTTTCATCATCAGAGGGACCTCGCCCACAAACATTCAACGAGAGATTAGCATTGGCCCGGACGCAAGAGGCCGAGCGAGCAGAACAAAAGGAGAAAATACAGCGACTCCGTACCAACACATTCAGCATTGGCCAAGATGAGATGGACCGGTATAAAAAGCAGGCAGTCGAAATCCCAGATGAGCCATTACAAGCAAGGGTGTTTAGTCGTGACGAGATTCTGTCCAGGGGAGCGGTGCCAACGCCCTCCAAGCTGTCTCGGATCAAGTCCATGCCAGACTTGGCGCCACGAAACGGTGTACAGAGTGCTCAGAGTCCAAGATTATCGACCTCGGCTTTGGAAAATTCACACACGGAGGATTCTTCGTCCTCGACAGAAAAGGGCGAAAAGGACGTTGAGGCGACATCGTTTGAGGCATACTCTTGCATGCACTTGTCCAAACGAATCCTCCCACATAACGTTGTCGCACGGCACGTGTCCAGCAAACAGATTCTCAACATCAAAGATTTGCTACGAGAGGTCAAGTCACCGGATTTTTCACTTCCTGATGTAGAAAAGGACATTGTTGTGTTTGCCGTTGTTGCGCGCAAGTCGGACCCTCGAGCGCATAAACCAACGGCAAATCAGAAACAGGAGGACCGCGGTAAATACATGGTCATGACGTTGACCGATCTTGACTTTGAGCTGGACCTCTTTCTCTTCAACTCAGGCTTTACGCGGTTCTGGAAACTCACCGAGGGGACTGTCGTGGCCATTCTCAATCCGAACATCATGCCACCACCACCCGGGCGCCAAGACACGGGACGTTTCAGCCTTGTCATCAATTCTGACGAAGACACGATACTGGAGATTGGATCGGCACGCGACTTGGGTTTCTGCCAGTCTGTGAAGAAGGATGGCGAATTGTGTAGGGCATGGGTGAACAAGAAAAAGACGCAATTCTGCGAATTCCACTCCAATGAGGCCGTTAGAAAACAACGGGCCACTCGACAAGAGATCAACTCGAATGGATTTGGTGGTTGGGAAGGACGAGCCAAATTTGGAAGCGCCGGCGCCGGCGCCGGCGGCAGGGAAGATGGCAAGAAGAAGAACAGCAACTATGACTGGGAGACGCGCTCGCAGTTTTACGCAACCCGATCTCACAGTGCAGCAGACTTGATTGACGGCAAAGATCGCACGGCGTTGGACAAGAAAGAACGAGCAGAGTTTGTCAAACGAAGTCTGGAAGCCAAGGAGAAGGAACATGAGATTATGAAGAAGCTTGGTAAAATCGGCAGCGCCGCAGGACGGGAGTACATGCAACGAGCGGTCCGCAAAGCCAGTGGCAGTGGTCACCAGCAAAGAAACTCTGTTTCATCTTCTTCTGCTGCTGCTGCAGACAGCCAAGCCGAGTCTACAAGGAATGACGTGGCTTCCTTAGGACTGGGAAGCAAAGACCGAACCATCCACCTCAGTCCCATCAAGCGGAAGAGAGCAGAAAGCTCGCAGACTAGTTCCACCACCGGGAGCATCAAGTCGTCTACCACTACGTCGTCGTCTCTAGCAGCAGTATCAGCACCAGCTGTAGCAACAGCAGCGTACGGGTGGGGATCGAATCTCCGAGACAAGTTATCCAAGATGAAGGAGGGCGAGAAACTGCTGCACAAGGGAGAACCGCCACCAGTGCGCAAAAAGACACGGTTCGTTACCGAAAAGGGAATCCGCGAAGCAGGCCGGGAGAGTGATTTTTCCGAGAGACAAATTTCTCTTGCTGATGATGACGACGACGAATTGGTTATAATATAGCATGTTTTTTTTTTTTTGTTTTTTTTATGCATGAATGAATTTTCTTACTTTTTTTTATTTTATTTTCTTCTTGCTGTCTTCTTCTTCTTCTCTACTTTCCTCTGAAATTTCTTCTTCAATCAACCACATGGTGCTAGAAAAGGTGGTTCTGGTTCGTTTTTTTTTCGAGGGTTTTGTTTATCTTTTCCATTGGATGTTGGAAATGGACGGACGTAGGGGAAAGAAGCAATTCGATTGCGTCATCGGCATCATCTGATTAGACAGTGTGTTTTATCCCTTAAATAGCATGGTAAGACAGGACTAGAACAGAACAATTCAGGATGAGAAACATGGTGAGGAGATGAAAGAGAAAAGAAAGAAGTGGCAATTTTTAATACAGACGGCAGGGCTTGGCCGAGTTACTTGTCTTAGTCGTGCCTTCTTAGACGTCTGGTCTGGTCTGGTCTGGTCTGGTCTGGTCTCAGATCCCTCCGACTCCGCAGCCGCGCCCCATAATTGTCTGTCCTTCCAGCCTCTCATGTAGTCCATGGGCCTGAGATCTTGCTGGTCCAGCCCCGCCCCGCCGAGGCGGATGGGGGGAAATCCTCCCGGTCGATCGGCCGTTGCCCGCGTCCCCTGTACACATCCCACATCTCGCATCCCGCATCCATTGGGTGCGAGAGGCTCCATCCAGTCCTCCTTTTTGCCGTCGCTTGCCCGTCGAGGCCACGCACCCGCCGCAGCAGCCAAGCTAGCGGTTGGAGGGACCGTGCTGGGGTCTGTTTCGTTGCAGAAGATGCATGCTGCCAAGGCCAAGGAAATGTGGAATTTTCAATATTTACTTAAAAAAGAACCCCATCCTTGACCAGTATTGCCGCCAAGAACTCTTCCCCCCTTCATGAATGCCGGGTCGTGCTTGGGAATCAGTCCACCGGAGTACATGGACCGATTGGAGGGGAAAAAAAAAAACACACACACACACAAGTCATCAACTCGGACGGGCTATCGCATGCTGATTTGGCCATTGGTACAAGTCTGGCCTGCATGGAGATGGAACCAGACATTTCAGAGAGTTTCCTATGATGCACTGCAATTCGCCCCCATGCCGCGTCTCCTTACCACGACCAAAGGGAAAATTTTGAATGTTTCCGATTTTTGTGTGTATCGTCGTAGATGGATGAGTGATCAAAAAGCCTTACTGTGTCGCGCTCCGAGCGCCTTTTTTTTTTTCTTTCCCTCCAATGTGCACGTTACCACGCGTGTCGGATGTCGTATTTGTCGCGATGGTTGCATGCGCCAGGGCTGCACCTTACATACATATGTGCATGCATGCATATGTACATATTATGTATGTTCTTGATGGATATTGCCTAGGGTAGTTTCTACACAAATATGCATCAATGTGTTCATACATTTGCATACATTATAGATTGGGAATAGTCGGGTATTTCCCAGGAGTCTTGCCTCCCCATTTTCAAGTCTGATGCAAGGTATCGACATCACATACCTACGCGACGCACTGCATCTGTAGTATCTACAACCTTGGCTGCGTACGAACTTGTCCTTATCCATTCAACCATTCATCACAGCCATTTTTCTATAATCTCATCCCGTCTCATCGTCGATTCTGGACCGTATAGTCCAAAACTGTTGCTTACTTAATGTGCATTCAGCTACATGCAGGCCAAGAAAATGGTTACACCACAGACACGAAGTCCATATTCAATATTTTTCTCGTTTTCTTTCTTTTTCTGCTTACTTTTTCTCCTCTCCCCTCCGCTCCCCCTCCTTTCCCCCCGTTTTTTTTTTTCCAAATTTGGGTTTAGTCTTCTTTCGCATTTTTAGTTGTGATACCTACGCTAAGGTATGGCGACTGTTTCTGCGAAAGCTAGACCAGTAATGGCATTGTCAGCCGTTTGGGACTCCTTTCGGTTGTTTCCCATGTACAGAGCGGGAAACGTTCTGCGCCGTGCGGGATTTGCCCCAAGTGAACATTGATGCAACGTGGAGTCGAGAGTCGATGGGCTGATTACCGGCACGTCATGTCATTGTTTTTTTTTTAGACAAGATAATGGATGTTTTGTCAAAGATAACCCTGGGATCAATAAAGAGAGGGAAAAAAACACAGAAAAGAAGAAGAAAGACTGACAAGGTTTCGGGGTTTCGCCGACTTTTCGTCCCTGATAAGGCTGTAACGTGATTTGCGCCAATTGTCAAGAGCGCATGATGCTAGATGTTACTGCTAGATGTTGCCTTGATCGTTCTATTGGCCCATGTTGGTTGCATTGCTCACACCTGTTCACTCCTGTTCACACCATTTTTTGGAGTTTTTTTTTTTATTGGGCCGACTTGAGCTGGCCAAGCATCATTTATGTCTGAGCCTTGCCGGGGGCCGCAGACGGTGCCTGGCCACTCGGGACAAGACGTGGCCGAAGCGCAAGTGTGTGGTTTGTGAACGGGGAAATGCACCCAGACATCTGCATCGGGACTTCAATGCCTGGCTCCAGCCTCTATCGCTGGGATTGATTCTCGTGCGCTGGCGGCGGACACGGTTACTATTAGTCAGCCACACCGCGTGCACAATTTCCACATTTTCAATGGGGAAGGGAGTCGGACGGTCACCAGACGACATTCATCCGGAGTCTCCATCATATCCCCCAAGTGCCCCGGTCTGGTTTCAGCACCTCCAGTAGTCAGGCACTACCAGGAAGCAGTGAGACTCGCTGCACTAAAAGTCGGCTAGCACGTCGATCAAGCTGACTGTGCTCTGCCAATGATGGCCTGCCGGTCTGGCTGCCTGGCTGCCTGGGCTGCATGCAAGTACGGGGATCTACAGCGGCAATGGTAGCGGCTTGGTACCAGACAGACCAGCCACTCCCACGGCAGCCGCTAGACTCGATGCGGCCCACCCAGCCTCCTACCACGGCAGGGGTCAGCCACGCAGCCACCATGGGAAGCCCCACCGACCCCTGGGCTCTGCCGAACGCAGGCGACCACAGCACCCAGGAGGGCCAGCGCCGAGTATCCTCGTATCCTCCGCCGTCATCTGGTGTCTCTCCTTATTCAACAAACACAATGAAACCGTCCAGATCGTCAGCCCAACATCCCGCTTCAGCCCGCGACCCTGATAGTATGCCGTTGACTAGCGCTGCGAACCGGCGCACCACTGCACATGCGGCCTGGAATAACGCAAAGCGGTCACGGTCCCTTGATGCATGAAACACATGCCCATTGTACCAAGCGCTCGCTCGTGCATGCGGCAGGGGTCTGGCAGCTGTCTCCCGCACGGACACGACCGTTTGCCCCCCCCAGGGATCGTCACGACTCACGGCTCACAACTCACGACTCACCCCGGCCGGCTTACTGTTGTCTGTATGCATGTGCTTGGCCATGCACAGTGGATATGCCCATGTCTCACCAACAGCACTCGACTTCTCTACACTCTGCTTTCGTAGTCTTCTGGAAGCACAAGCCGCCACTCCTGGGACTTATAAGTTCGTTCGTCTCCCGCATCCTAATCATGTGTTATCCGTACACTCTCGAACATCTCGTCATCCATCCCAACCTCGCCTCAAGACAAGATGATTATGAATACTTTACTCAGCCTTTTGGTCACCGGCCTTGCGCCTCTATCAGTCGTCGCCCAGCACTTTCCCGTCACTGGTGTCAGGGTGGATCCTGGAGCTGATGTTCCTTCGCGATTAAACGTCAATTCCCTCTATTCTCAAGGTGGTCCTCAATGGTACGTATCATCAACGAGAGATGGGATCCGGAAAACGGCCCGCCATGGTTTCGTCATCATGAGACTAATTCAAAAACGTAGGGACCTCTACCTGAGAGCTCTAAAATCGCTTCAAGACAAAGACGCCTCGGATCCGTTATCGTACTTTCAAGTTTCTGGTTCGTGCTCACTATCCTGCGTCATCATGCATCTTGTATTGCAACTATTGGAGCCAAGACTGACTCTTGATCCTCAAAAACAGGTATCCATGGCCTACCCTATGTTGAGTGGGAACATGGAGGCCCTAACCGTGCCACGGGTTGGAGTGGATATTGTCCTCATGGTGTAAGTATCTAAAACCACAGCCCAACCGACAGGCAATGATCGAGAGACTGACTTGAACAAACAGGAAAGCATTTTTCTGTCTTGGCACCGACCTTTTGTCCTACTCTTTGAGCAATTGCTTGTTGCAGAGGCCAAAAATATCGCGGCGACGTACCCCGACAGATATCGCAGCCAGTACATGGACGCCGCCAACAACCTGCGCGCTCCTTATTGGGACTGGTCTCAAAACTCTGATGTCCCCCCTTGCTCTGTACCTGCACAGATGACTGTCAACGTCCCCGACGGTCAGAATCTCAGGCAGATTACCATCAACAACCCACTGCAAACGTACAACTATCCCCAGAAGGCAAGAAATGGACAGTTCGGCAGGTTTCCTCAGTACTCCACCACCTCGAGATGTCCCGCCCCGGATCGATATCCCGATTCGGCAAACCAGCTATTGGGTCAACTTGGCTTAAAGCAGAGCACAGTAAGTTCTCTTTTATCATCTTGTCACTCTTGATTGCATACAGGTTCTGATTCAATTATATAGTACGACGCCTTCACCTACTCTGAGACTTTCTCCGATTTTGCGAATACTCGCGAGGATGGCGGCATTGGCTTGGAGCAAATTCACAATTCCATCCACTGGAGTGCTGGATGTGCTGGCCAATTCCTTGACTCTAACACTGCGGCGTTTGATGGACTATTGTAAGTCACCCCACCCTCCCCAAACGAAAAAAAGAAAAACCGTTTGATTATCAAGCATATACTTATTAATTTCTATTGTAGCATGCTTCATCATTCCCACGTCGACCGACTATGGACCTACGCCAGCTTCATCAATCCTGACCTGTCGGATTTCGACTACAGCTACAATGGTCAATCTCGTTTCTCTACACCTGCAAACACCCTGATTACACCCGACTCCCCTCTCGCGCCATTCTACGATGGTCGTGACTCATACTGGACTTCCAGCAAGGTTGCTAGCATTCAGGGTATGGGTTACACGTACGAAGGACTCGAATACTGGAAGAAGTCGCCGGAACAACTCAGAGACGACGCCACGAACATCATAAACTCTCTCTACGCACCCAACGACAACGGACAAATGAACAGACGGTCCGCCGCCCAAGCCAAGACTCGCTTCTTTGCCCGTGTCGAACTTGACCGCACACAGGTAGAGCGCCCGTGTACCGTCAAGATCTTTGTCGACGGCAAACCAGCTGGACATGTGGTTGTCATGCAGCAACCAGAAGCGGGCATCATTCATGGTCGTGTAGCAGTCGATCATGAAGTACATGGGGCTTTCGCCACTACCCCGTCCTCCAATGGCACCGTCAGCTCCATCGAGCACCTGGTTGAGATGGAGATTCAAAAGCCCGATGGCACCGTCATACCGCTGAACACCGTACCCAGCTTGAAACTGACCTTGGAAGAGGTCTCAGTGACGCCACGCAAGTCAAATAGCGGCTTTCCCAAACCAGGTAACAAGATGAGGCTTACCGCTACTGTGCGGGATCGACACCAAAGGGGTTAAGATTGATGGAAGTAGAGCGGATAAAATGTTTTTTTTACTTAGTTTCTTTTTCTTTCTCTCTTGTAATATATCATTGTTTTTCTATTTCTCTTTCTTTCAAAAATGTCACGGTTGGTTTGGCTAGATTATTGCTGGAATCATGGGCACAGGGGCCCTGGTTATTTCATTTGTCAGTTCATCAAGCGGGAATGGATAGTTAGCTTCTTACTTAAGAAGACAAATCTGGGACTACAAAATTTCCCATAAATTCTTATTTAATTTTTCATACAATCAAAAAACAAAAGTTATCTTCAACCTATGCCTTTCCGCACTATATCTGTCCGCACAATTTTTTCGTCTTGTCATAGTTGGTTGCACAATCTGCATCGTGGGAAGAAGGAGTGACCGTGGATATCCACTATAGATTAGCCATCGGCGAGAAGGCATCGCTTTTCGATGTAGGCTCAATTAAAGACAGAGTTATGACCTTTGGTCCCATGATGCAGTTCGTGTATTCAGGAGTCGTCTCTTGCGCTTCGATGACGAGAGGAACAAACTTTCATGAGTGCTCTCCTCAGAAAGCGACTGCAAAAATATTTGTCAAATAATTGAGGCAATAGCATCCTTTCCTTTTTTTGCCAGTAGCTGTTTTTTTTTTCCTTCAAGAAAATGCGAAATATTGATCGATTGGCATGATGTCAGCCCGTCGGAGCCGGTATACATTTGGGGGTCACGTGCCGGCCGTGCTGCTGGCTGGAAGAGCCGGGCTTATCATAGGTATCCAACCCAGAACTTCCATCACTCGTCGTCACGCCTCGACAAATACCGCCAACGCACCCGTCGCATCGGTTTTCAGGCCAAGAACTCTAATCGCTTCAAGTTTTGTGCTAGGAAACAGACACACACAGGATGTCTGGGATAGCTGCCATCGAGGAAGAAAGACAGCAGTATCAGGAACAGGTTCGAGCCCATACAGTCAAATCATCATTATCAAGCCTCATCAAGCCTCCCGGCTGACACTTTTCGCAGCTTGATATAATTTTGCAACAACTGCGCGATGACCCCGACAACACCGAGCTGCTGGCCCTACAAGAAGAGTTAAATAATCTAATCGATCTTCTCAATGAGAACATCGCTGAGCTCCGACCAAACCAGGCACCCAAGGCAGCCACAAAAGAGCCGACGCCGCCACCACAACCAGAGAAATGGTCTCGAGAAAATCATCCCGCTTTCAAAAAGGCTCCTGCGCCTGTAGCAGAGGAGAAGGAAGAGCCCGCGCCTATATACCACGTCAACGACACAGTAATGGCCAAGTGGCTGTCGGGTGATAAGAACTTCTATCAAGCCAGAATCACCTCCATCACTGGATCGTCGGCGAACCCCATATATACAGTCAAATTCAAGAGCTACGACACCACCGAGACCCTGCGATCGAAAGATCTCAAGCCCAACTCGAACAAGAGAAAGGCTGAAGAAGAGCCTCAAACCACCCCAACTGTTGCCGCCCCAGGAGTGGTCTCTTCAGCAGGTGCCACGATATACCCTGACGCGCAAAAGGAGCTGAAGCAAGGAGACGAGGCTACCAAGGTCCAGAAACCCAAAAAGATCAAGGCCAAAAAGGAACTTGAGGCCGGCAAGGCCAAATGGCAAGCCTTCAGCTCCAAGTCCAAAATGAGCAAAACGGGCAAAAAAGAGAGCATGTTTCGCACTCCCGAGGGGATTCATGGCAGAGGTATGCACTGCTTTTGACACGTCATCATGTATGAGAAAGGACGAAGGGAAAAAATTGTTACTAACGCGAAATCATGTAGTGGGCTTTACTGGATCTGGACAAGCTATGCGGAAAGACCCTACCCGTAGTCGTCATGTCTACCAAGTGAACGAAGATCTAGACTAACGAAAAAAAACCCTTTCACTTCTAGTTCTTTATTGTCGAGCGTTGCCAAGCCAAATAAAACAAAATGTGGCATTACAAGGAGTGGCCCGGATCCATGGGGAGGAGTTCTTGATTTTTTTTTAAAAAAAAGAAAAAAACACTCGGTAACATGCCTCCTGGTTTCTAAAGCACACACTAACCTCTTTTCACGAGGTATGGATTCTCTATAGCCTTCTATCGGTCAATTCGAGTACATAGAGTGTAAGGATGCGATCTAAAGGATGGCCCTTTTTTTTTCTGTCTTTTATACGAAGCCATGAATAACCTGAATTTATACCAAGGATTTTCTTCCTCCTTGGAAATGGTACATGCTGCCCCTGTTGCACCAAATGACTTACGGATGGGCTAATTTGTATATGTGATTCAAGACGCTGTTATTGTTGGAAAGCAGTACTGTACAAGAAAGAGTGAGTCTGCCAAATGGCTGTCGTTTCTCATTCAATCTTGAGCCCAATTGTTGGCAAGATTCTCTGCGCTATTTGTAGAAAAGCAGATGCTCGTGTGCTGGTTGGTTCAGAAACCACCGTAGGTTTCCCCCTCTCGCCATCGTCTCCGATACTCGGATGTAGTGGGATATCCCCCAGGAAATCCATTCCATGTTCTGTGCATAACTTCTCGACCCTTTCGTTGGAACCAAAGACGTGGGTTTCGCCACGACAGTGTGGACATGTGAAAAGTGACATGTTTTGTATCAAGCCCAGTATGTTCACATTGACGGTTTTGAACATATTGATACCCTTTACGGCGTCTTTGGTCGCCAGTGTATGTGGGGTTGTGACGATGACGGAACCTAGAAGTCTTGTGTTAGTCTAAAATATCCTCTCTTTGTGAGGAGTATTTCTTTATCTTCATCTTCTTCTTCTGTTTTTTTTTTCTTTTAGGAAGCAAAGAAGCGGAGGAGGCTCACCGTCTAACACGACTTGCTGCGTAATCGTCAACTGAGTATCACCTGTTCCGGGCGGCAAATCCAACACCAGGACATCCAAACCGCCCCAGTCAACCTCATGAAGCAGCTGTTGGATGGCCTTCATTACCATGGGACCTCGCCAGACAACGGGCGCATTCTCTCCGACGAGATAGCCCATCGACATGGTCTTGACACCGTAGTTCGTTAGGGGGACGAGTTGATTATCTGGGAATTTTGTCTCTTTAGCAGAACGATTTTCTATTATATCCATTTCTGGAAGGAGGGAGTAGAGTGTTTGGAAAGTAGCTTACTCTTTGACAACATTGGTTCTCCAGATAAATCAAACAAAGTTGGAACTGAGGGACCGAAAATGTCCGTGTCTAATATTCCTGCCCTGAATCCCAGTTGTGCAAATGCTAGAGAGAGATTGGCTGGCGATTACTTTAGTATCTGGCTTTTGCGTGTTTTCACTGACGCTCATCAGGTAGCGAGAATTAAAAAAAAAACTCGAAGTAGACTGACCCGCGACAGTGCTTTTACCAACGCCGCCCTTGGCAGAGGACACGGCTATGACTTTATCGACACCTGGGATGTTGCGCCGCTGAGGGCGTTTGCCCCACGTTGGAGGTGTGCCGGAGCGTGGGAGGCCCTATTATCTGGGTCAGGATTCTGTACTCTTGATCCGAGGAGAGAAATGGGCGTCGTACCAGAGGGTTCTCATGTTGGAATGGCCGGAACGCTCGAAATAGACGCGTCGTCGTTGGGCGCATGTCGGCGACGAGGGCTCATGAGCTTGGGAAGAGGAAGGTGGAAAATGGGTCTCACTTGATCGGGGTTGAAGAGAGGTGTTTTTGCGAGTCCGCTTTAGCGGAAATCAATCATTCACGTTGAATTTCAAAAACGCAAAATACTCAGTATGAACTTGGCAGGTCTCTTTTTTTTTTTCCCTTTTTTATATATATATATATAAAAAGGCAGTATAGTACATGGGCATCATCATGATGAGATCAGTGAGTTCACACCCCCGACATCCTGCGAGCCCGCGGCTAAGGACCTCTGGGCGGTTTGCAAAGACTTGGACCCACTCACTGAGCACGGATCTGAATACTGCCGCGTGCCACCGCCTAAAAGTTCAGGCTTAGCTTTGGCTTGTTCTGAGAGGAGACAAAATCTTCGTGGTAAAATGAACAGGCGTGCGTGGGGCGCGCAACTTCCTTTGACTTGAAAAAGTGCAAGCCCAAGTAGGGAAACAAACAACAACCATGGCAGCCAAAATCAAGGGCCGTGCGAAACGATTCCAGGACCCGGACGAGGTCATTACGCGAGGTAGGTTTTTTTTTTTCAAGAGGAAAAAAAAACTGTTTGACGCTTTGCTAGTGGATTCTCGGAGGTCCTTCAACTAACTCTGTTCCTTTCTTTTTCTCCTTCTCTTTCTAGACTATGATCCCGAATCCAATGCTCCCGAAAGCGATCGCGGTAGCGGCTCTGACGACAGCGAAAATGAGAATCTGAGCACGGAGCACTATGTTTCTGTAGGAAAGAGCAAGCTGAGGCAAAAAGAGAATGTTTCATTGGGACCCGAATATAGAGGATCTCGAGTGAGCCGCTCCGCTTTGGACGAAGATGACGAAGACGATCGGGACAGCGAGCTGGAGGACGATGTTGATGATGAAGACGACGGAAGCGATTATGATGATCCGGATGAAGCTGATCTTGAGGCTGATGAAGCTGCGGCAAGCGATTCGGAGATCGATAGCGATGATGCACTCGGGGCGTCTGACGCCGAACGATTCAAAGAATTCTCTTTTCGCGGTAGCTCTAAACCTGTGAAGCCTAAAGGGCAGGCGGGCAGAGCAGTAGCTGCGGATTACATGTCTGGCGACGAAGAGGGCGATGATGATGATGATGATGATGATGATGATGGAGATGGAGATGAGGACGACTCTGAAGACGATGAGGATTTGGACGATGGGCTTGACGCGCTGGTCGACGGCGGCGAAAGCGCTTCGGAAGAATATGGGTCTGACGAAGACGAGGAAAATGGCGGCGAGGACGACGAAGACGAGGAGGATTCGTCCGATGACGAGGGCAACCCGGATAAGCCGAGTGGCGTCGCACGACCGAACTTGTCGGCTCTTTCGAACAGTGCAGATGTGGAAAAAGGCATTGCTATTCAGAAGCAGCGCAAGATCTACGACGGGCTGTTGAATCTGCGAATCCGCTTGCAAAAGGCCCTCGTAGCGGCCAACTCGTTCCCTACTGTTGATTCCACATCTGACGGAGAATCAGAGCCCTACGAAGCTGCGGAGGAAGCTGCTATGAAATTACTCAACACCATCAGTAGCCTGCGAGAGAATTTTGCGACACAAACAACTGCCGGAAAGAAGCGAAAGCGTGATCTGGAGATTTCCATGTCCAACGCCGACATTTGGAAACAGCTACAGGAGGAAGACGCGGCCGCAACCGGATTCCGGGAAGAAAGATTAGAGAAATGGTCCAAAAAGGTGCAGAGCGTCAACATGACGCAAGTCCACCGACTGGGACGTCAAAATACAAGCCTCATTAGTGCTCTCCAAGAACAGCTCATGGTGCCGAACAATCGACTCGTCAAGCGGACAAGAGTCCCACGTTCTTGTGCCCCGGCTCAACTTTCTCAAAAGGTCACCGAGGACGAGTACGTGTACGACGACGCCGACTTTTACCAGTTGCTTCTCAAAGAGCTCGTCGACCAGAGAACCATTGAAGGAAGCGGCGCACAAGCTTCGGCCGTTCCGACCGTCATGGTCACCGCCACTAAGGAAGCCAAACTGCGCAAGCAGGTAGACCGCAAGGCAAGCAAAGGCCGGAAAATGCGCTTCACGGTTCATGAGAAGCTGCAGAACTTTATGGCTCCCGAGGACAGAAGGAGCTGGGAGCAGAGCGCCATCGATCGTTTCTTTGGGACTCTGTTCGGGAGGAAAATGGAGCTTAATGAGGATGAGAGCGAGGATGAAGACATGGGTGACGTTGATGCAGAAGAAGAGGGACTGAAGCTGTTTCGAAGCTAATATGCACTATTATTAGACGATGTACATATGGTTTTGTCATCTGACAAGGGGTTACTAGGACGAAGAGAAGAGTATATGAAGGATATTGAATAAAAAGTTAGGTGTGTTTGGAAGTGGGAAATTACTTATTTCACAAGTCTGTTGTTGACAAGCTGTGAGATCTATGTGCATATGTTTTTCGGTCCGTGGTCAGACATTCAGGTAGCTCTACCTAGTGGCACTGCTGCGTCAGCATCCACTGTTAATGCGGCCTGCACCACGTGGCCTGCCCCATGCTGCGCCAGCGGGCAGCTGCCAGGTGGCAGTCTCGGCCGTCTGGGGCAGGTCCAGCCCATCCGCACGCCCAGCTGGCAGCTCAAGGCAACTGGAAGGGGGCGGCGAGGCAGCAGAGGCCCGCGCTGGCAGCTGCTCTTGAGTGTCGGGTGTCGGGCGTCGGATGTCGGGCGTCGACTCCTGGACATGGAGTCTTTGACTCTCTCAACGTGCTCTCTTGATTCTTGGATTTGACAATGCCACTTCCCGTCTGGTCTTTCCGCATTCCCTTCCACCTTTCTTCCCTGCCACCGATTCTGCTCACCTACGGACCGGACACTTGATCCTTGACCCTTGACGAACAGGACTCCATGTGGCCGGCCGCAACACCATGGAGCAAATCGAGACACAAGCCTCGGATCTGCGCTACTTGGCGCAGGCTCCCGTTGCGCTGAGCGACACGGCCAGTGTTTCGTATGATAACCACGACGATACACCACGGCCTGGAACGTACCGTCACGCCAGTCTCTCTGGGGCCCCTGATTCCGCTCATGCAGGATTCGGAGACAATCACGCTGCTGCGCCCGCCTCTTCGTCGCCCAATGCCAACGACAATGTCAACGACAATGCCAACCCCAACGCCAATGCCAGTGCCAACCCCAACGCCAACAAGAGGAAGTCGATGGACGATGCAGCTGTCCAGAGGCAGACGAGAAGCAAGAGGAACCGTGTGAGTTGGCTGTGTCTGGCCCCCTGTTTGCGTGTCTATGCGTATTGTGTTGCCCTATTTCTCTTTTGCGTGTCACTTTGATGAAACCCGCAGCCCTCGTTTACCCTGTCGTTTGCTGGGTTGCTTTTCCTTTCACTTTCATTCTTCTTCCTTTGGAGAACAAATGTGTGTCACAATATTGGCCACTTGTTTCTTTTCTTCTTTCTTACACGGATCGCGCGACCATTTTACCATTTCTGCCTGGGAAATGAAGGACATGCATGGCTGTTTGTACTCACGTCCTTCAGTCTTCGAAAAGCTCGATGCCCCATTGCGCGAACCTCGTCACCATTGCTTTTGCTTCTGCTTTTTGCTAATCTCGCAATCTGTGCCTTGAAACACGACTAGTATATCTCGATAGCTTGGTAAGTTTGGAAACGAACCTATCCAGCGAGTAGGGCACCACTCACATCTTGTGGAACAAACCGGGCGGTTTCGTTCCAAAACAGCGTGGGAAGCGTGGTATCTGATAGTGACTATACAGTAATGAATGTAAGAGACGGAAAATCAAATGTAATGGCGAAACTCCTTGTCAGCGCTGTGGAAATCTCAACCTCGCGTGCTTGTACGCGCCCAACTGCTGCTCCAGCAGCTTCAAGGATTCTGACGAGTTCAAGTCGGTGACGAACCAATTGAGTCGCCTCCGGGATGAAGTCAAGTGGCTAAATCAAGCCGTCAAGAAGATGCAAGCTGAATCGGCTCCGCTTGCTGCTCCCTCAACTGAACGCACGACGTATGGGACGCCTCCGTCTGCCCTTGCACCGTCGCCATCCCAGAGGTCAGCGTCGGCATCGCATCTTGATATACCACACTCCAAAGGTGGGTCTTTCCGTGGCCCAACGAGCATGTCTTTCAGTCTTGATGCGGCCAGCAACACCATTGATGATATGAATTACCGCGGGATGGAAGAACCTGATGATCAGGATCTGCAGGATCCGCTGGGGAGTAGTGATGTCGCCCTGCACATGGCGCCCAGTACCCATGCGTTCGACCCCCTGCTCGAGTTTGATAAGGACGAAATAATCCGTCTGTGTCGTTTTCATGAAGACGAGGTTGGTATCATGTACCCGGTTCTCAACATTCAGGCAGTCATTGCCCACGCAAAACGCATTGCCCCGTATCTGGAATCTGCTCGAAATCAACAACGGTCAGAAGTCATGTCAAAAGTCATGAATGATGACAAGACATTGCAGCTGAAGATGATCATGTGCTGTGCGTTGGCAGTCGAGTCCCACGGCCACAATGAAAAGGCTGTCTGCCTCTACGAGAGCATGGAAGCAGTGGTCAACAGGAAACTAATGTCAGACGCCAGTGATGTTGGCAACCTACCACTTCTATGCCTCCTGGCTGGCTACAGGTTTCTATGTAATGAAGAGGTCTTATCATGGAGAGTGATTGGCCAAGTTATGAGGCTTTGTCTGGAGGCGGGCCTCCACCAGAAGAGGGGTCTGATGGAGATTCGGAATGATGCGGAGAGACAAAATTCTCTGAACAGTTTCTGGTCGGCCTATGTTCTCGATCGTCGATGGTCATTCTGCACTGGCCTACCTTTTTCTGTACAGGATGATGAGATTGATCCTGATCTGCCATTGCCGGTGAGCCACTGCGACACTCTCTTCCTATGCAACAGAAGCAGAAGAGTCCCGCCTATGATTGATTTTGTTTTGTTTTGTTTTATTCTTGTGCTGACGAGATGTTGATTTTTGCAGGAGGAATATCCTTTCCTGGTTGCCATGATTACATACTCACGTATCGGTGCCAAAGTTTGGCGTCAGGTGTCCCACTTCGGCCCTATTTTGGCCCGCGAGCCGGTTCAAAAGGAAATCGACAATCTCGATAGCGAGATACTTCAGTGGTATGAAACGGTCCCGGATGAAGTCAAGGTTCGGGACTGGGACAAGGAGAAGCAGATGTCGTCGACGCCGTCGTACAATTTACAGCGGCTCAGAATTTGGACGTATTTAAGGCTGAACCAAGTGAGTTTTTTTTTAGTTTTTTTTTTTTTAGTTTTTCAGTTTTCCATTCCTTAGTAGTGCTCCTTTTTGCAAGTTTCAGAAAACACTGACATCATTTACTGGTCAATAGATTCGCATTTGGCTCTACACGCCGATTTTGCACAGTGCCACGAGTATCATGCAACATCCAGAGCATGCCCGACTAGTTGTGGGCCTGGCTAAAGACACTATCCAGTACCTCAACCACTTGAACAGCACAACCCATCTATACCGACGTGCCCAAGTATTCTACAACCAGTTTCTTGCGTCAGCTATAGCCGTGGTTTTCTTCTCATCAGTTCACGCGCCCATCAGTTTCAGTGCCGAGTGCCGAGTAGAGTTTTATATGGCGTTGAACTTGGTTAAAGATCTTTCAGCCAAGAGTTGGGTATCTGAACGACTGTGGCGCATGATCAAGTCCCTCAAAGATATGGCACCACGATTCGGCCTCCATCTCGGAGACGACGCGCATTCAAACGCCGCGCTGGGAATGATTGGCCTTGCCAGGGGTCATACTATGGATGACAGTAATTCAGTCGTCCAGTCACCCTTTACGCACGTGGGCATCACCCAAGGCCATCAAAACCAAACCCGCGGGCCGGCAGAGCATTTGACAGATGAGAACGGCAAGATGATCCAGAGTGAACTTTCACGCATATTCGAGGGATACGTTGGTCTGAATGGATTTCCGTTCGGCGGAAACGAGCGGATGCAGCCACACTCTGCTCTGGCGTCGGACACGGTCGGCGGGCTGTATAATCCTGACGGGACGAGTTTCCCTTACTTACGAGACCTATTTTAGGATTTTTGAATTGCCTCTTTCGGTTTGTTTATTGATTTCTTACATACTTTGCTTTTGCATAGAGATTCCCTGTACAATATGTTGACGGATTGCTTTGGCGGGTTATGTGAAATCTGAGGCAGGACGTATGAAGCTCATATATATGTACATACATGTGTATATGTGTATATGATAAAAGGTTTCGTGTTTGAAAACCCCTTGTGTGAAAGGTCATTTGTTGATGAACCCATAGCGAGTCAGTGAGTGATACCATCTAGCAAGCCCGCAGCAGCACTTCAGCCATTACCAATTTGTATATACGGCCTTCGCCCATCTTAATAAAGCGATCAAGATATTGAAACTCGGTCAAACACAACGAAAGGGTGCATTCTCCCTCAGAGAGAGCTTAAACAAAAAAAGTGGAAGAAAACAAAAAGACTGACCCGAACAATCGTCTCTCCCACCGGGAATTGAACCCGGGTCTCAAGCGTGACAAGCTTGCATACTGACCACTATACTATGGAAGATTATGCATCTATCGAGGCAGATTACGTAAGGTGGTACGGCCAAATGAGTTTATCAACCAAGTCCAACGACTCCGACACCCCACATGCAATGTGGTTTTCTTTGTTTCAAGTTACTTTTCGCATCCGTGGTGGCATTTGAAATTTTCTTAAAACCTCCACCAAAATTTGGGGCAATCGCTCCGGTGCATCGCTATGATTGTAAGTATTCCCTCGCGACTCTTCAATCTCTCCAACTACATGCCTCTCTTTCATGATGAACTTGCATTTTCGCTTCAGAACCGCTGCGACTGACATGACCTTCTGGTCGTGCTTGATTACACAATGCCAATACCTGACAACCGTTACCTCATCTTGAATTTTGTGTGTTTGCGCCACTGTTGTCTTCGGCAATGATAGCTAACCATGGCTTCACACCAGGCGCAATGACACCAACCCCTTGCCTTCGATTGGCTCGCCAGTCGGTCATCTCACGGCAATGTGCGGTAAGATGCAGGATCGCGTCGACGCGGATGTTGGGTGGTCCGTCGTCTCTTGAGACCGTGCCTGCAAGCATCTTCTCCAAGTCCAAATGCCGCTCACTGTCTTCCGAACCCGCCATTGAGAAGAAGACATCGAGATTCGCTGTCTCGTCAGGTGCAGCAAACGAGGCTGTCTCGCCGTTCAAGCAGCAACGACGAGAGGAGCTTCGTGAAGACCAGGAAACCCAAGATCCACTTTACCCTGACTCATACCCTCGATTAGAGTCATCTGGCTCTCGAAAGAGTGTCCCAGAATTCCTAGAGCAGTTCCAAACATCGGTATCCAGTGTGCAGGTGACATTAAACGGTCGTGTGCGGTCGAAGCGTGTAATTGGCAAGGGCCTTGTCTTCCTCGATTTGGTGAACGAATTTCAGAAAGTGCAAGTCATGGTCAACAAGAATCAATGCATATCAGACAGCGAAGGACGAATCAAAAAGTTTTCCTTGTTCAAAAATCTGATCCAAGTAGGCGATCACATCTGTAGGACCTCCCCTTTCGCTGGCTTTCTTTCTTCCCTTCCTTTTCTGTGCCCCTATCCCAATGACGAGAGTCGCTCCCTCCCGTGATCTGGCTGACAATGGTCTGCTGCAGCTGTAACTGGTCATGCCACTCGTACTAAGACTGGAGAGCCGACTCTCCAAGTCAGCCAGATGCCAGAACTGATCTCTCCGTCCATGGAACAGATTCCAGAAAAATTGACCGACCCCAAGACCAGGATGGCTGAGCGACCTCTTGACATGCTGGTCAACAAAGAAGTGCTTGATGTTCTTAGGTTGCGGTCCGAAATCACAAAGTACATGCGAGATTATCTCCATTCAAAGCGTTTTCTGGAATTCCAGACGCCGATCCTGGCTGAAAATGCCGGAGGAGCGATTGCGCGGCCCTTTGTAACACAGGCGACGGAATTCCGCAACAAGGACCTTGCGCTTCGCGTGGCTCCTGAGCTTTGGCTGAAGCGCCTCGTCGTTGGCGGCGTAGATAAGGTATTTGAGATCGGCCCTGCGTTTCGAAACGAAGGTGTGGACGCGACGCACAACCCAGAGTTCACCATGTGTGAATTCTATAGCGCCTACACCAACCTCGCCGACTTGATCAAGCAGACGGAAGATCTGCTCCACGGCTTGGCCAGACATACCCAGGAACTCATTTCCACGCAGCTTACGACCCTGCCTCCAATCGACCTGAGCCAATTTGTCCGGCCATTCAAACAGGTTGAATTCATTCCCGGGTTGGAGCAAGCCATGGGTATCCGCCTCCCGAAACTATCCTGCGAGGAGGACGCCCTGCCTGAACTGCTCGCCGGTTTGAAAATGGCGGGCATTTTCGTCCCCGGCGAAGTACCTAAATCACTGCCCAAGCTTCTCGATCGACTAGCCGCTATTTACCTGGAGCCCATGTCCTTCACTGAGCCGCTCTTCATAACGAACCACCCGGCATGCATGTCACCACTCGCCAAGGGCTTCCTCTGCCCGCAAACCTATCAACTCGTTTCTGCAAGGGCAGAGCTCTTTGTCGGCGGCCGCGAGCTCGCCAATATGTACGAAGAGGAAAACGACCCAGAAGAGCAGAAGCGAAAATTGGCCGCTCACCGCACCCTCGTGAACAAAGCCAACGGGGAAATCGGGTTCGACGAAACCTTGCAACACGACGCACAGAAAACGGAAAGCCACACCCAAACGCAAGAGCAAAAGCAACAAGCCCAGGAAGAGGAAGAGGACGGTGACGAGTGGGAGACAAGTCCCCTCGACGCAAGCTACATCAAAACTCTCGACTACGGCCTCCCACCCACAGGCGGCTGGGGCTGCGGCGTAGAGCGACTCGTCATGTTATTCTCGGGAGCAAACCGCATCAGCGACTGTTTGAGCTTCGGCACCCTCCGCAACGTCGTCGGCTTGTCGTCCGAGGAAAAGGGTCCGGCGGACAAGGGTGGTATCTCGGGGGAGGAAAAGACGGGATAAGACCAGCACACGCATCTAGATTCGTCCCTTGTACTTAACCATCTGTTGTAATACAATTCTCAAACAGACTGCTGCCACATCATACCACGTGTTGTTGAACACGTGTCTCCATGTCAGCCAGGCACGCTGTGTAGGTACCGTCCAGGCAAAACTACCACACTCAGCCCAGGTATTCCCAGGCATTCCGCCATGCCATCTTTGGAAAAACTGCGGAATGTACCCACCGTACTGTAGGTAGGGTACCCTTTCCAGAAAGTACGTAGTAACTGTCAGCCTCCTGGACCTCATATACCTGCACATCGATGAACTGCTCGATACGAATCCGAGAGCTACATACAAGATTTTGTCATCGGTCCAAACACCCTTATCATAGAGGTAGAGTCATTGAGATACTGTAAAACACCATGTCGCCACCGGGGTTCAAATGGAGCAAGACAGGGAATGCAATGCCATGTCGTTCAAGGTCAATTCCATGCGTCATTACTCTTGCTGGTTCAATATCATGAAAATCACGACGCACGTTTAAATCCTTGTCGGATGGGTAGCTAATAGAAAGCTCTAGGTTTGTCACTATGGCGAGCTGAATAGTTGGATTGTCATATACCATCTCTGGTCAAGAATATACAAAGCGTCCCAGATTGTCAATGTCCCAGACTGACAAGTTTAAAAGAAAATCAATAAAGAAGATACATAGAATTCAAAAAGAGCAAGGTGGGATAGACAGACGCGAACAGGGAATGATATATATGTATATATATATCGAACATGAGGAACAAAAAAAATCAGCGCGCTTGAAAGTGCACAGGTACAGCATTGACCAGGGGATCCATCGCTTTGCTCTCCTGCGATTTCCATCTCAAATATCTCCATTTCAGTCCAGGAGTTGGAACAAGCTGCTCAGTTGGAGCTTCTTATGGTCTTGAGGTTGAGACAGCCAGCTCATGACGGTGGCGTTATCTAAGCCCTTGGAGAAGTCCACATCGTCATCGAGCTTCTTGATGGAGACGCTGGCGGTGGCTTCGTGGAAGACGGCCGCAACCTTGATATAGTCATTCACGGGACGGTCAAAGTAATCGGAGGATCCGGCGCCGTTGGCCAAGTGGAACGTACTCTTACACTTGGTGTCGCCGGGGGAGAGGACCTCGTAGATGTCGGCCTCACCGCAGCCCGAACCCCAGCAGGAGCAAGCGTTGTACTGAGCTGTGCGGGGGATGCGGGCGTTGAGGGCCCAGATGGCGGGCGTGTCGCCGTTGAAATCCCGGACGCCGTCAAGAGGCATCTTGAAGTGGAAGAGAAAGACCTTGTTGGCGCCGCCGAAACCTTTGTAGGCGATGTCCTTGGCGCGGGCGTAGCCGCAAGACGCGTCGCACTTTTCGGCGGAGAAGATGGCGAATTCCTTGTTGGAGGGGATCTCGACATCGGAGAGGATATGGGGGGACGAAGCGCCGCCGTCACCCTTTGCGTTGAGATACGAGACGGATGAGCCCCAGATACTGTTTTACCATGTCAGAAGAGCTGCGGTTTTCCACCAAGATAGGTTTGTTTGTTTGGTTTTTTTTTTTGGTACATTCTCAAAAAGAAAAGTGGCCCAGGCGAGACCGTAGTGACCTTTTGATCGAGAGCGGGAGTGGGCGAGGAGTACTAAAAGAAAAACTTACGTGTCAAACACACCGGAGCCCGAACCGCCGTAATTGCCCATAAAGACAATGTTGTCGGCGGTTTGCGTTTTGGCATTATAATATGCGATACGATCCCAGTCAGAGCCCGAAGGGGCGGATTTGCCCTTGGACTTGCCCTTAGTCTTATCCTTGGGCTGGGTCTTTGGCTTGCCATAATTTTGGGGCTTGTCTAAGCCAGCAGACTTATCGGGACTGTCAGGCTGGACGGCAGCGCCTTCTGCAGCTTTGGCAGCAGGAGCAGGGGCCGGAGCAGAAGCCGGAGCTGGAGCAGGAGCCGGAGCTGGAGCCGGAGCCGGAGCCGGAGCCTTACCAGAGGCAGCGCCGGGTCCAAACCAGTTGTTCTCCCACGAGACCCATTTGTTGTCGATTTTGGCCCATACTTTGTCACGCTTGTGGTGCCGAGCATGGCGGTGTAAGTGCTTGTGGCCGTGATTGTGAGCAGGGTGGGCAGCGGCAATCTGAGGAGAGGACTCGGCCTCGAGCTCAGGCTCGGGTTCTGCCTCCCGCTTGTCTTTGGAAGCAGCGAGGTTATAAACAGCAAATTCTTTAACGGAGATGGGTCCCCGGAAGTGGAAGGAGAGCTAAGGAGGCGAATGAACATCCTGTCAGAACATTTTTCATCGAGTCTTTGGGTCATTGGCAGGCCAAACCCAGGACGCAATCCCCATCAAGGTCATGTAAGGCAGACGCAGATGGGAATGAGAGGGTGGAAGTGAAATGGGCGCCGGATGTGTGGGTGTGTACAGAAACCACTTACATCCTCGTCAAGAGGGGCCAAAGGACCGCTATATGCCTTCTCCTCGAAATGACACTCGCCGGTTGGGCCCATGTGAGTCACGGCCTTGAACTTGCCGCTGCCCTTGATGCCCTGATAGATGATCTGGTCCACGGCGCCACAGAACCAGTTCCCACCTTCATTCGTGGCCGTTCCAGAGCACTGCTGTTTGAGAGCCGAAGCCCACCCCGCCGAGGCGAGTAAAACGGACGTGGTGTACTTCATGGTCTTTTCTTTGCTAGGAAAACTATTGCTTGTGTCTTGGCGATCAACGCTAATAACAGTGAGAGCAGAACAGCCAGCAGTTAGCAAGGGGATGCAGGAGTGACGGGAAGGAAACTTGACATCGTCACATCTAGAAGGAGCAGAAACAGACGGAGATGTTCGAGTCGGCCGCTCTTCAAAGACGTGTTTTTTTTTTAAAAAAAAAAAAAAAAAAAAAAAACCTGAAAACTTGTTCTCACTGACCTTGTGCAAGCCTTGATAAAAAAAGGATTTGTCTGAGCTCCCAGGGTCCGTGTTATCCTGGGTGTGCTATATTGGTCCAGGCAGTGGCCGCAGAACACGTGGGCTCCGACAAAATATCCAAAAAAGAGTTGAAGATGGATGTATAAGTTGCTCGACTATAATCCAATAGGGTGCTGGTAAAAGGAATGGAAGGTGAACCAGTCGTTGAGTCCTCTCACCGGGAGGGGAGCCTGGGGAGAAAGGGAGAAAGGAGCGTATTTGCAAAGGCAGAAAGAAGCAAGAATAGAAATGCCAGCGGGTCTCACAAATGTGTCCTTGCAAAAGAGAAAGAAAGAGAGAGAGAGCAAAAAAAAGAGAGGGGAAAAAAAGACGGGTGGGAGAAGGGGGGTCGACCGAAGTATTATCACGGCGGAGGGCCATCCCATACAAGACGACGAGGGCCTGATGCGGATGTGACCGCCAATTGAGGAGTGCGGAATGCTACTGGGACTTGGGGTCTACGGCAGAATGTACTACGGTGCCAGCGCTGGATTGGATCTGAGGACGGGAGACTTGGCATGGACATGGGGGAAGAGGGGGGAGACGAGGAGACGGGGGGGGCAGTGGACAGAGAAATGAAGCGCCATTATACGCTTCTGATATCGGGCGCCGGCACAAGATCAGAAAGGAGAAGTGACCCCAAGAGACGACCCAGCAAGCAGGCTGGGCCAATCAAGCCGCGAAAAAAGGACTTGATGCATCATCACCCATGTCCTGGTGGGCTCATGGGCTGGCTGCGCATGTACGGCCATACACACAGAACAGCACAGCACGGCAGTAGCACGGCCAAGCAGAGACGGGACAACGAGGGCCGTGGCCGCGGCCAGGCAGCAAGAAGTTGTTTCCTGTGAACAAGAATAGCCACTGCGAGGAATGACTCGAGTGGGCCGTCGGTCGCAAGCCATGTCTCTAACCCTGAACAAAGATGGCTGTGCAACTTCAGACGAGCTAAGAAGCCCAGACACGCCATCTAGTCAAGCCTGGGGCCGGTTGAGTGCTGGCAGTTTGGTGCTAGCCGTGGCTCGTGGCTCGTGGCTTGTCGCAGTGAGAGGCTGTCGCCCTGACCTTGGCTGGTCCTGACTCCTCATCGACGTGGTCCGTCTGGTTTGAATCTTGACTGAGCGAGCAGTCTGGGCGCCACGCGGGACCCGTGGGTTGTGGAGCCATGGAATCGCGGAGGAAGTGGGTGCGTGGCAGGAGAACAAAGCAGATCAGCCAACGCCGTCGTCGTCTTCGGAGAGCGAGAGATGTCATGGCCAACAACTGGGCACCCGCCTACTTGCAGGCAGCAGCAGGTCCTGGCGGAAAGACGAATCGGACTGCATGGCCGGGACATGGCGGCGCGGGCGGGGGGGAGCATGGCAGCTCGGGAGACATGGGACCGTGTCGTCCAAAAACAGAAACAATGCTGGTCCGGGAAAAGTGCATGGAAATAAACGAGGAGACTGACGTCAGGCAAGAAAAGATGGTTGAGCAAGACTTGATGTGATATTTCATCACACAAGAAAGAAAAAAAAAACACATCACGAGGGAGGAGGAGAGGAGAGGAGAGGAGAGGAGAGGAGAGCAAGGAGAAGTGGAAGAGAAGTTGAAGATGGAAACGCACAAGCGTGTGCGTCTGGCCCCGCCCCTGCCTGTCCCCGCCCCGGATGTCCGTCTGCCACTGCCACCGCCTGGGTGCGTGCTCGTCCACTCGCCTGGTCTGGCATCGAGGCCAGGGCCCACCTACTGCAGGAACAACTCAGCTTACAAGCACAGGGCTCTGAGGGGCAGGCACACAAGCACCCACCCACTGCTCCTTCCCGCCCTGGCCACGAATTTGAATGCGTGTCGATGTTTCACTAGCAGGAGTTAGCGTACTGCCAGGCCAATGACCACTTGGCACGAGGCAGCCTTTGCCTGTGCGTGGACCCACGACCCATGGCTGTCGACTGTCGACCCACAAGCCCGTCTACCTTTTCAACGCCCTTGTTGCATTGGTTGTTTCTTTCCTTTTCTCTCACTTTTTTTTTTCTGTTTTTTTTTTGTTATCCCTCCTCCTTAGTTCGGTCCACGGTCATGATTCTAATTGTGGACAAAGTCCCCCTGTCTCCGTCCCTGTCTCCACCTCCGTCCGTCTTAGTCAGACAGATAACAGCCCAAGGATTCACATCCCCCAAGATGAAGAATCGAGCGCGCGTGTGATTGGCAGGCAGCACGGGTCCGGACCCGGATGGCCCGATGAAGCCACCTTGTACCACGCAGATAACGACGGCTTGACCGCAGTGTGCCGCGTGTGTGTGTATGTCGATGTCGATGTCAGTGTCAATGTCAATGTCAATGTCAACGTCAATGTCAATGTCGAGATACTTCCGTCTGGTGCATTGGGGCGACCCCCGTGCCCGGCGGTGAATAAATCTCGTGTCGGTCCGTTTGAAAAAACAAGGATTCCGCTCAACACGTAGTATCCATACATACAATGTACATAATCGCCCTTTGTCGAGGGTTTGCTAGCTACGCATATACCTTTATGGACCTTTTTATCATCTCTTCATGAATCATCGTTTCTAGAAGCGTCCTCGGTTGTGATTGTGATTGTAATTGAAATTGCAATAAATGTCTCATGTCCACATACATCTACTTGGACCAGAACCTTTAGCTGCCCGTCGTCTGCCAGTAGGGGTTTTGATGGCCTCCACCCTCGCTCTTCGCAATGTCATCATCATCTATCTGCGTTTTCCTCTGTTTTCGGCCATTCCTGAGCGGGCCTCCACCAATTCAGGACCGTCTTTCCCTGCTCTAGCAGCTCAGTTCTCTTCCACTCGTAGAGTTTCAGCATCTCCGTCTTCTTGACCAAGTCGTAACTCTTGCGCTCATTTTCCCTGGTCGGTATACGCTCGATGCCATACTCCCGGACGACCTCAGTCATCCCGGGGTCAGGAATGGGCGGCCAGTCCAAGAAATTGGGCGCCTGAGTGTTTATCGTAATTTGGGGGCCCTCTCGCCGCCTCTTGCGCCATGCGTCCAACGCGCTACGGAACGCGGAAACGGGCTGGTCCAGCTGGGTGTCGGGGTGCTTTTCCCAGGACAAGTTCTCGACGGTCGACACGTCCTGCTCCTCGTGCCTCTTTTCGCGGCGAGCTTCATCACGCGTGATGATCTCGTACATGGTGAAGACGACTCCCTTAATATCGTTTCGAGCCTCCACGTGCCCTACCAGGCCGATGCGGGCCGAAAAATTAAAGTCAAACAGCATCAGCCTGTCCGTCTCTTCGTCGATGACCATGTTTCTGGGCGCCACGTCCTGATGGGCTACCCCGAGACGGAGATTCAGCTCATCGACGACATCCATGAGCTCGTGAAGCCATTGTAATTTGAACACGCGACTCTTGTTTTCGTCGAGTGTGCCACCTGGGATGTACTTGGATGTGAAGCCAACAAAACGGCCTTCTATTTCGTCGACGACGATCTTGTCGAAAGGGACAATGTTTGGATGCTTCAGACGGGACCAGAGGCACATCTCATGCCAGTTGTAGCCCAAGTCCTGAGACAGGAAGAAGTATTTGAACACAAACTATTCCGACACTTGAATAAGCAACGAGCACTCTGCGAGTTTTCGGGGCGTTGCCGTAGCTGCGCTTTTACCTTGTCATTCGGCCGGGGGGAACCAGATCGTACGACCAGATCGACATTCGGACGAAGTCTCGCAACTTCTTCAAGGTCGGCGCGCGAAACCGTCGAAATCCCATCTGGTACCTGCGCATTGTCGAGCGGAGGTCGGAACACGACGAGAGTCTCGTCATCCTTGGGATCCGTAGACGAGGCGAGCATGTCGCCTTCGGGAGAAAGGTGGACGAAGTAGATGTCTGGAGCGAGATGATCAATGTGCTTCAAAAGACTGTCAAAGGCCGCATCAGACGAGTCTTGCTCCTGGTCCATCTTGACCGAGACCAGCCGCCGCTGGTCCCAGTCGATCACATTCCATATGCTCGGGCCACCCGGAGTAATGGCACCGCTTGGTGCGTAGAAACGGTCCCTGCGGTCGAGCATATCGATCACCTGTCCCTGAGTTTGAGGCAGAAGACAAATAGTCGAAAAGAAGGTGTTTCTTGACTGTAGAAGCGGCCCGACTGAGCGTGCCTTCCCGGTGTGGTAGGAAAGTGCCTTTCTTCTTCTGCAAAGACTGCGTTTGAAGAGAAGATTCGTCAGAACAGCTGATGTCAGCTGATGGCAGCTTCTGACTGACTGGCGTCACCTATTGACTACTCGCCCATCCATCACTGGTGATTCACTGCTCAGGACGAAAAGAATAGGCCCGTCAAAGAACAATAGATACTGGGCGTTCAGCAAGTTCCATGTCTCCAGGACTGGTACTTCTTCACTTCAAGAGGGATAAATACGTCGCGTTTACAGTCACTCAGAAAGGAATTACATTACACAAGCTTGTCTGATCTCTCACGGCCAGGCTGCTCCAAATTTATCCACAATCCGCGCTTGACTTCTAATTTATTTATTTCTTGACAACCCAAACGGGTATGAGTACAGATCGTGTTCCAGCATATCCTCAAAGTCCAAATCTAACAGGAGACGAATTCTAGTGGATATCCGACGTCACAAACTGGCCGACAATGGCGCTGCCTCAGCCCATCGCACCAGCCCAGATAAGCGAGACGGCCTTCAGGAACAAACTACAGAACCCGACAGGTGTTCCAGGATGTTTTTGCGGATGGTACTTGTTTTACAGCTCCATCTGTGGCCACCTCTTCCAGCAGCACCCCCTGACCTGTGGCGGAAAGCACAACAAATCCGGCAAGAGTGGATTTTGCACATCTCCAGCCCTCCGGTTCCAAATGACTATTCCCATTGTGGAAGCTTGCCAGTCATGCCGCTGAGAGAATGGACCACGAACGTGAACAAAGAGTAACTGACGGAGTGACAGACTGAGCAGCTGCAATTTTTTTAATTCTTTTTAATTTGTTTTGTGCCGCACGCGGAGGGTACGGGGGAGAGGATGGGATGAGGAATGAAAAAGAGAAAGATATCCCGTTCATACGTATCCTGGCACGAACAGACTCCTTTGCCCATTCGCTGTATCTCACGTTCTAGCCAGAGAATAATAACCGAGAAGAATACTTGGAAAGGGGGACAAATGCAAAGGCTCTCCCAAATACTACCACGCCGTCAATCTAAACCAGTCCACTCGTCCTCGTCCTCGTCCCCCCCCCTGTCCTTGACCCCGTCCACCCTCCTCCGCTTATTCGCCTCCATGGCGCCCCTCCGATTATGCTCCTTTGTTCTCTCATAGCCGCTCTTGGAGGTAATCTTGCTCCCTCCGGTCCGTCGCGACTCGACGCCCCGCTCCTTCAACTTCTTCCGATCCGCCTTGGCGACGTTGGGCAACGCATCGAGCAGCCACTTCTGCACGCCCCGCTGGTCGCCCGTCTTGCCGGCCTGCTTGTCGCTTACGGCAATCACGTTGGCGACCGTCTTGACAAAGGGGATATCCTCCTTTGTGTAGAACGTCACGGCCACGCCGCCCCGTCTGCCGGCGCGACCCGTCCGGCCCGCGCGGTGGATGTAGGCGGCCGCGGAGCCCGGCACGTCGTAGTTGACCACGCCGTTGACGCCGGCAAAGTCGACGCCCCGCGCGAGCACGTCCGTCGTGATGAGCACCCAGATGTCGCCGGCGCGGAACCTGCGCATGATGGTTGCGCGGGCCGAGTCGGCGAGGGCGCTGTGCAGGGCGGCAATGCGCGACGACCCGCCCGCCTCGAGGGGAATATCGTACTTGAGCTCTTCGTGGAGCGCCATGGCCCGATCAATGGTTTGTGTGAAGACGAGGAAGGGGGGCCGCAGCGGTGGACCGGAGTCGTCGTCGCTGCCGCTCGTGGGATGGAGAAGTTGACGCAGAGCAAGCAGTTTGCCCTGTTCGCTGGCCGTGTACGTGAGCTTGTGGACGATGTTGGGCACGGCCGTGTCCTTTAATCCCACTACCAATCTCACAAAGGGCTTTTGTGCGCTCCCCGCCATCCGTTGTTCGGCTCTGGTCTTGAGCTCCTCTGTGACCAGTGCCTCGATGTTAGAGCCCATGGTAGCGGACCAGAACGAGATGCGGAGGTTCTCGTAGGTGCAGGCCGTCCATAGCGCCAACGTGGTCTCTTTGAAGAGCGGATCGAGGAGGACATCGGCTTCGTCTAGAATCAAATCTCGCACCGTCGGCAGAACCTTGTGCGTGCCGCTCGGTCCGGATTGCAAGAAATTGAGCAAAAGTTGCGGTGTCGTGACCAATATGTCCGTCTTGGTCTGGGGATGGGGCTTCTTGGCCTTCCTGCCTCTGCCTCTGCCTCTGGCCTTGGCCTTTTCTCCCTGACGTTTCGCATTTTCCTCTTCCTCTGATTCGGACTCGCACTCGTCATCCTCCTCCTCGTCATCATCATCACCCTCCTCCTCCTCCTCCTCCTCCGAGCTATCTTCAACAATAATCTGCTGCTCAGCAGCCAGCTGCGTTTGCTTCTTCATCGCCACAATCTTGATCCCCGTCCCCTGAACAAGCTTGTTGCCCTCGTTCGTAATCTGATGAACCAGCTCCCGCGTCGGTGCCACGATCAAAGCCTCCAGCTCCCGCACACCGCGGATCCCCCCCCGCTCACGTCTCTTGATGATCCTGTCAATGGCCGGAAGCAAAAAACTAATCGTCTTGCCGCTCCCCGTAGGCGCCACGGCCAAAAAGTCCACCCCGTGCTCCAGGCTCCCCACGTCCTCCGTCAAAGCAAGCTCAGGACACAGCAGCAGAGGTAAACTACCCATTTGCACCTCGGTCGGGAGCCGGTAGCTCTGATGGACCAGGTTCTCGGCCACGGTCCGCGAGAGCCCGTACGTCTTTCGCAAGTCGTCGAATGACTCCAGCGGCTGAGGGAATAGATTCCTCGTCTTCTTCTTGCTGTTGTTGTCCTTGGCGTCCTCCTTCTTCCCTTCGCTCTGCTTCTTCTTGTTTTTCTTGTTCGGCTTGTTCGTCTCCTCCTGCTCCTCGTGTTTCGACAGCAGGGCAATCTTGAGGCGATGCGACCGCAGCAATTGTCGACACTCGTCTTCTGTCAATTTCTTTGTCGCCGTCGTCTGCACGGGAGACTCGTCCGAACTCGGTGCCCGCTTCACCGCGCGCGCGTCTTGACCCTGTTTGCTCCCGGAAATGTCCTGCTCGGGCGGAGCGGCGAAGAAATCAACAATGGGCAGCTCCTCTGCAGGAGCGCGGTGTTCGGTGCCGCCGTTGGTGGGCCTCTTGCGCTTCATGCCGCGGACCGCATCGTCGTAGAGCTGCGGGTTGGCTTTGGTGCCGGCGGACGGTAATTGGGCCGGAGCATTGTGTTTGATGCCGGCAGCAGGCCTTTTTGTCCCGCGGGACAAGACTTTGAAAATATCCATGATTTGATACAATCAAAGACAGGGGTCGAGGGCAGCTTCTGTTGCGGACGGCGTCAGAGCGCGGTGCTTGGCAATGGGGCTCTCGGGCCGGTGTTTTCGTTTCCTGGAAACCGAACTTGTTCGTTGCGTTGCAGAAAAAAAAAAAAGCGAATCCCGGACTGGAGCATCATGTGTGGTCTGGTGGATATTGAAATTTTTGGCCAAGTTTGGTAGCCTTGCAGCAAGGCTCCGTTGCGTTGTGGGGCCCAATGTGGGTCCGCCCCTTGTCCCTCAAAGCCAGGTCATTGAGACGAGACGAGTCCAGCAGACGGAGCTCAGCTTCTTACCCGTCGTTAATAAATAGACCCCCTTAGTGTTCCACTACCAAGGAGGTCTACGGATTCTTTGATTCATGCATGCACGCAACAAGGGCATTGTTGGTCGACTGTGGCTGACGAACAAGCACAAAGACAACAAAAAAGGATGCGCACGGAAATGCTCACCACCATATATCCTGTTTGCGAAACTGAAAAGGAAATGAACTCTACACCACGGTCAGGTATTAAATATTAGATCTACAAGTAAGAAAAGAACACGCTTCGTATATACAATGCAAGCAATATACACATTCAACCGGCATCGTCCCAAAACGCTCTCCATATGCCAGACAATGCACCCAGCGTCGTGTAAACCATCATGCATGTGGAAGCAGTGCCCCTGTTTTCCCCCTCATCACTCACCCGCCCAACATTACAGTCATCAACGCCTCAGGGCCTCCTTACTTTATACAACAATTCAAACCCCGTTGCGCCACCACTCCTACCCGCTTCCTCAATACACGTTGTTTTCGTCGTCGTCGTCGTCATGATTGTCATGATTCTCATTACCACCCGTGCCCGCACCCGCACTCGCACCACCACCAGCACCACCAACATCAACAGCCTCCCGCCCCTCCCCATACAAGACCTCACAAATTCCCGCCAGCGGGATATCCATGACCGCATCCGTTCCCTCATTCCAAATCTCCCTCCACCGCAACCTGCCTGCACCATCACACTTTCTCTCCTTCTTCCCACTACCCCTCAACCGACCCTTGGAATCGATCACGGCAAGTTTCCCCGCGCCATCCACAATAGTCTCGACGTTGCGCATCGGCACCGTCAGAATCTCCGTGTTGTAGGACGCCAGCGCCACGTAGATGTAGCACAGCAGCATGACGATGAAGGCGGGTATGGCGAGCGCCCACCACCGGTTCGGATAGTAGTATATGCCGAGGGCGTGAAGGAACGGCGAGGGCAGGTAGCTCCAGAGAAGGTACATGAGGAAGGTAAGGCTGCTGAAGAGGTAGAGCACGAAGCCATAGTATTCGTACGTGGGGACTTTGGGAGCGGCGCGCGGGACGGGCGCAATGTTTTCATCGTCAGATGGGTCCGGCGTGGTGGGACGAGACGGTCGGAGAAGGGATGTCAGTGATGGGGAGGGAGGCAGCGGCGTGGGAGGTCGTCCGTAGAAGGGGGGCGCAAAGTAGTTTTGTAAGAGGGGGCGTGGCGGGAAGTCGTTGTGGTGGTCCGAGTTCGAGGCCGACGATTGGTTGTCGGAGAGGTAGTCCCTGTCTTCTTCCTCGGACGATGCTGGCATGGTGGGTGCGAGTTTGGCGTTGCTGCGCAGGCGATCATTTGCGCCCAGGTTGAGTGAGTGGTTGATTGGGAGGTGGTGATGCTGATGATGGTGGAATGGTGGGAGGTGAGATGATGGATGGTGTTGGCATGGAGAAGAAGCCGAGCTTGGGGGGTTCGAGTGTGGAGCCACGAGTGGCCAAAAAGGAAAGGGGCACGGAGTGACTCTTGCCGTCACTTACACCAGACACCACACAATGTGTAATGGCAACATCTTGTATCCCTCTTGATATTTTGCTGAAGACTTGAACTGATACTGCTCGTTCTGAAACGAAGTAAAGAGAGCTTGAAATCCGCTTCCAAGAAACTACAATTCTCATGCAAGGCCAATGACAGACATCACATGGTCATAACTCGTCCTGGAGAGCCCGCGCTGATTGGAACGCCATGGAACGCCACTGGAGTCGGAATTCAAACTTAAAAAGAAAGAAAGAACCAAAGAAATCGAGAGAGGAGGAGAAAAAAAAATTCATTTATATATACAAAGAAGGACCATCTCTGCACACGTCATTAGAAATTATCATGAAATTGCAGCGCTGATGTCTAAAATCGTCATGGCATTTGATGGTAAATCGCATCCGTCTCGGCGTCACCTTACTCTCTCGTCTCCGGCTCAGCCGTCAATGGGACATTTGTACTCGCGCTCCCTCCCAGTCGTGTTATTATCATCCTGCTTTTCCTGCAACGAGTCTAGACAGCTCTGATGGTAGACGTGTCTGCATGCCAGTACCACCAGCGGGCCTAGAGGCGCATCTCTGCCGGCCGCACTCGCATCCGTCTCCACGGGCATTCCACTGCTGGATGGGCGCATGTCCGGACTCTTGCCCTTGTTCCTGCCATTCGGCTTTCCTGCCTTGTCTTTTGCTCTCTCCGCAAGTCCCAGTTTCCTCTCTCTTCGCGCCGCGTCCTCGGCTGCCTGCTTGTCTTCCCAGGCCTCAAAGACGGAACCGCCAGCGACCCCAGGCCCCCAGACTCGCCGGCTGCAAGCCTCACACGTTGATCCTTTGGGTCGCCACCCACGCAGTCGCAGCTGTACAGAGTGGTTCACGCTCAAGAACAGACTTCGCTCCAGCAGGCGATTGGACAGTCGGAGAATCGATTCCTCATAGGCATACGCTGCGAATATAGAAGCCAAAACGCCTCGTAGCTCAGCCAAATTCGGGGACGATGCTGCCGCCCTGGCAAGGAAAGCTCTCAATATTCTCAAAAACGATAGATTGTTACCCGCGTTTGGCTGTACATTCGAGCCCGTCTTCACCTGGCCTTGGCTGGAGGTGGCCGTGAGAAGAGCGGTAAACGTGTGCTGGACCAGCGATCGATGAAGGACAGGCGCCTTCTCTCCATCCAGAACTGATGCATCTACGCCACCTTGGATAGCGGGCGAGAGCTTTTGTGTCAGTTGCACGCAGGCATCAATCAGTTCCAGCCACAATGCTTCGTCTGCAGATAGACTGTCATTTACGGCATCCTTGCCCTTCTTAACCACCTTGATCTTCTTGGAGCTTTTTGTCTGGCCCTGACACAGCCATATACCCACATGGACGTACTTTTGAAGGCTCTCGAGTATCTCAATCACAGCCGATCCAAGGCCGTCGACATCATTGTCAGGGGGAGATTCAAGACGCTCGGATAAGATGCCATGTAATGCTGATTCGAGAGAAAACAGATGCCGGACCAAACGATCCATAGCTTCGTTCACCAGGCCATCTCGCGCCATGAGGACAACTGCAGCATCAACAACTCCCGTCTCTTCCATTGTGGGAAGCAGTTGTTCCAGTCGTAGATCTGCGGGCTGCATGCTGCTGACAAATGTCGTGACATGGGAAGCGTCAAATCTGCACATAAGCTGCACATAGCGTTCAATCAGTTCCCGATCACGTTGATCGCTGTTCTCATCGTTGCTGCCTTTGGATTCAAGCAAAGCTCTGAGGTATGCATGCTGTAGCTCTGGGTCATCTGAAGCGGACTCAACAACATGCTCATGGAGTGACTTTGCTTGTTGTGCCAAAATATCGGCAGTCCGCTCAGGACTGAGTGCGAGCAAATCACGACAATGTTGTTTGATAACGCCTTGTACCTCCTGCAATTGTCGCGAATCAAGCTCCTTCTGCGGGCGCAGACAGTCTGCAATACATTCAAATACAGCTCCTTGGTCTTCGGGATCTTCAAAATGTGTTGACACGAGATGTCCGTATTGGCGCTCGACTCGAAAAACGCGCTTCAATATTCGGTAAAACCCGGCTTTTCTGAACAACGGCACGAAGGATTGCATCTCCGATGGTTGGTACACAGACAATAGATACTCGGCACTGAGTTGGGCATCCTCCGCAAGATCCTTTCCAGGATAGTTGCAAAGACCTGTCAAAACTCTGGACAGAGTCGAGCCAGAGAACAGAAGATATTGCGGAAACTTGGGGAGATTTCTGGCGATGAACATATCCAAGTAGATGGTGTCTTCGGACGCGAAATCCTTGACATTCATGACATCGAGCAAAATAGATACGACGTACTGGCGATTGATTGTTAGGCCGAAGATCTGCTCTTCGGGCATGTCCATTCGAGATTCTCCATTGATCTGCTTATCTGATGACTCGTTCAAGAAGCTGTCCTCGAATGCCTCATTGAGGGAACTTAAAAAACTGGGCGCATCAAACCTCAGGATCATGCGTAAGTAAGGAAAGGCAGGTTGCGACTCATCGTTTGGTCGCGCGATAAACTCCTTGCCGCTATTTTTGGGCCATTCTATGGTTTTTCCGGAAAAGAAGAACCAGTAAATCTCTGCTTTGGCTTTGGTGGCTGCGTCTTCAGTCATCCAGTCTCCGTTGGGATATATCCTTCCCGTCAGGACGTATGAAAGATATGGGAAGATTTTCAAAGCATTGACGCTAAAATAGTCCTCATCTGTGGTGCCACCTACGTTTAGCCCGTCCTCAACCATGAGAGGCACTAGGAGGCTCAACATGTCGATCATGGGCGTAATGTAGTCATCGAGAGCCTGGTTCCAAACATAGGTCAACGCGTCGTAAAGGCTGTGTTGCTTGCATAAGAGGGTTATTTGATCTAGGTCAAGTGTAGCTGTCTGCATGTGGCAAATCATCTCTTCAAGTCGGCCCTCCCAGCCGTGTGATACATAGTGGTTGACTAAATCTTTGACCACCAAGGGGGGTATCATGGTGATCGTCTCGTCAAGGATGCAAGGTTCAAGGGTTTCTAAAAACAAGCCTTCGACTGCAGCTTCACTATACCATTCATACATGTCGTCGAACAGGAAGTCGGGGGCTTCAAGGGCTCGGCACGCGGCGCAGCAAGTTTCTGCTAGCTCTCTCAAGTGGTCTGAATCATCATGTTCTTTGCGTTTCTTTCGTTGCGTAAAGGCGTATTTCAATGATGCCAACATGATTTCCATAATCTTGTCTTTGACCATGGCGTGTCGGAGTCCAGCGTTCTCGGGAAGCCCGACTGTGAGCTTGTCTGCGTCGCCAGTATAGTAGGACGTTGCTAATTTTATGGCCGCAATGTAATCACCAGTCTCCATCATGGCAATCAAACGATCGGCCCAGTTTGAGAGAGCTCCGATAGATACTTCGTTGAATCCAAGCAAGAATATTCGGCCCTTGTAGGCCTTGAAGCTCATGTAGAATGCATCAGCCACCACTCCATGCATGCTGGCATCTTCATCATCAAGCTGCTCAACAAGGGCATGTAGTTGTTTTGAGAAAAGATCAACATGATAAATGTGTTTCTGCAGCAAGTCAAACGCTTCAGTCATGCGCATACTTCTATCCTCGAGAATGATCAAGCGCTGAGAGATGGTAAGCACGGCCAGTACAGACCTATTGAGCCACTGTACCGCGGCGATAGCTTCTTCGCATTTCCACCGGCTCCTGGCCTTGAAACTGAGCGATGGAGGCTGGTCTTTGTCCTCGCTGTTGACCTCATCGACGTCGAGTACTGTAAGGACGTTTGACCAGCTATAAACGAGCTTTGCATTGGATATTTCGCTGCCGGTAAAGGTATCAGCAGTCTTCAACTTGACAGCGGGGAACCAAGCAAGGCATCCAGTCATTGCACTATGCGCAGGAACATCCTTCGGGCGGGCTGATTTGTGTTGCGTTTGTGCGATCGGTGTCGTGGACACGAGAACCAGCAGATAAGGTGTAAGCATGGCAGTAAGGCCCATGGTGTCTGTTCCTCTCTCAACATTTCCAAGAGGCAAGGAAGCAAAAGCGAGAACTGTGCTGGGTTTAATGGACCTTCCGGACGGTGTCGGGGCGTTTGGGTACCGGCCCAAAATCCTAGTCGTCTTCACAGTTCGGCCCAAGGCACCAGTCCCTCTGGTTGCCAGATGTGAAAAGGCCATTCCGCGGTCATCTGCCGAAACCAGAGCTGTATGGCGCGTTCCAAGAAAGCTAAGATGAACGACGGCGGCGTTTGCAACATGGCCATCGCTTGTTCGGTTTTCAATCTGACTTGCGTCCAGGTGAAGGATGGATAGAAAGGGTCTCGAGGCACGGCTAGTATCCCATGTGAAGATATTGCCATTCGCGTGGCCCCCAGCAACCGTAGTATGGTCTGCTGATATAGCGATAGCGGTGATTGGGCCGGATTCGACAGCTATTGTTATTGAAATTAGTTGATTAAAGGTTGAAATCGTGCAGTGATATTTCTTGGGAACTAACCTTTGGTCCCCGGGCCCATAATCATTTTAAGATTCTGATGAGAATCAAAAATCAAGATGAAACCCTTGGAAGTGCCGAGGACAATCAGTGTAGAGACAGCAAGACAAGTTGGCGAGCCAAAACTGCGACGACCTGCTTCAGAAAAAGTCTGGCCATTCATTTTCACAAGTCTCGTCCATCTTACAACTTCCCAGGGCGCCGTAGTCGTTGTGTCTATCTCGGTCTGATCAGAGGGAATGTTGGAATTAGGAGAAATATTGAGGATGTTGTTCGGGAGAAAGGCAGGCGAAGTTGCGCGTGGCGTATTGGACGAGGGAGGCTTTATTCGGGACTGAAATCGACGATCGAAAGGCCTAAATGACGGAGATGGACTCGAAAGGCCGGCTCTAGAGGCTACTGACGGCAGGACACTGCTCCCGAGCGATGACATATACGAGCCCTTATCCGCAGAGTTAGTTCATGGAATGGACTTGAATGCGACGATTGAAAGGATTCACGATCTACGCTGACCTGCAAAGAATCACCACGACCTGATGTCACGGAGTTGACAGGGCTGCCCACCCTTCGAGGGATAGAGTCGACCAAGCTTGCATCAAGGGAGCTTATTTGGGAAGCATCATCGTGTCCGTCCTGCAGGTGAGGTCGGCGGCCGCTGATGTTGAGTTGGTCGCCATTACTCAACTCTTCTTCTTCCAGCTGGGGGATATCCGAGTCGATATCTTGATCCGAAGGTAAAGACGCCAAGAGTCTGCCATTTCCATAGGATACAAGCTCTCCGCTGGGAGGCCTGTCTTCTTGGTCGGACATGCTGTCTGGTGGTCCATCACATCTTTGAAGTTGCCGCGACAGCTTGTCCCATAGCTACTGCACTCAAAGGTGCGGTCTGTGACAGCGAAGTTGAAAGCCACAATTAGGGGGTTCCTAGAGGATGTGCGACGGTCGCGCAGCTCTGCAAGCCCGCAGTATTGTGTTCCAATCAGCTGTTGAGCGGCTTATCTCGATATGCGTGGGCACATGAAGCTGGGAGTTGTTGTCTGGCTCAATGGGAGCTCCTGGTTCACGAATGAGCTTACCATGTGGTGGCTGGGGGGGTGAGAGGTGGCGGGGCACAGACACTGTATGCATGTGGGCGGGCGATACGATACGTAACCGCTGCTCCGGCGGGCAACCAAAGAGGAGGGAAGGTGAGCTACAACGAGCCGGGGATTTTCCGCCGCCGATATTCGCCCTGCCAGCCGCGCAATGTGCCGTTTTGTACGCGTGGCGGTCGGTGCGACTGTCGTGGCGCGCAATGGAAGAATCTGGTAGAGGTCCAGCGCAAAGCTGTAAAGACCAGGAAAACAATCACCTGCGACCTGCCAACACCGGCCCCGTAATGTAACTTCAAAAAAATATCACGGCTTCTTATTTAGCCAGTGTATCGGGTGGTAGCGCGTCTATTCTAAAGGATATCTGAAACAAACTCGTGACTGCCGAAACCAATGTCATGGCCGATCTCTGGAAAATATCCCTAGCCAACACCGAACATTGCCCGCCTCATCGTCTTCAATCCAGTCATCTTGGCCAGCCAACTCGTCCTCTTCAACGCAGGAAAGCGGTCTGTCCAGATGCCGCAAAGCCTGCTTGAACGCACCCAGAAGCCGCACCGTGGTTGCATCTCGTTGCGGCACCATGACGACGGCCCGGGACTCCGTGTCCAGAGCGAGTTGTTGGTTGATGGCTGATGCTAAAAGAGCAGGGTGGTCATTATCGTACATCGGATCTGCTACCAAGACAATCTGAGATCATGAGCATTCAAGTATTAGAAAAGAAAGTGCTGTCTAAACAAGAAACCTTTTAAGCAGAAAACGAATCCGAGAGACAAATTAGAGAAAGCATACCTTGAATTGATGGTGGCGCCCAAATAATTCCTGATCAACCTCCTCCTTGCTTCCACCCCATGTCAAAGGACCAACACTCAGCCCACCTCCCTTTTGTTCAATCAGGGCCCGATTTCTCATCACATTGCTCTTCAAATTATCGACAATGCCAGGCAAGTCGCTCAGTGACACATGCAGCTTCCAAAGCGCTGCAGCCGCCAGGCCTAACAAGCCCGTCCCGGAGCCTAATTCCACGACCGTCGTGGTCTCTAAGGAGGCCGACGAGTCGTCATCAAACAAGGTGGATAATGAAGTCGCTCTCAACCGAGGGAGATGCCGCGCAAGGACATACGAAGAACCCCAGGTTTTGAAGCCCAAGGAGTCGCCCGTCAATGCCGGCTCTCTGATGACCAATTCAAACGGTTCGTGCCCGTCGACACCCTCAAATGGCCAGCTCCTAACCAATTCTCCCATGGCTGTCCGTCCACATCGCTCCGACATGCGCTTGCTAGCGAGCTCCCAAATGACGTCTTTCTGCTCGTCATCTTCGATCCAGAGGAGCGGACTTTTGATGATGGTGGAGATGTATCGCGTGATTTCCGCCTTGTGCCTTGAAGCAAGAGATTCCTGCTCAACGATGATCTCGGATCGCCGGCGTGAGTGATTCCATATCGGGGGCGAGAGTTCCAGGCTCTGAAGCGTGGCGAGCAGCACGGAGAATGACGGGTTTTCATAAGTCTGCGGCAGGTCCAGAGCCGAGTGGCCGGTCATTGTGAGGAGAATACCACGGGTGCGTTCTGGTTGTTATCGGGTAGGTGAAGTTGAAAAGTGGATGCGAACAGACGACTTGTATTGCATACAATGTTTTTGCCGCCACACAAGGAAGCATGCACAAATGGGAGAACCGAGCATGAAGACAAAGATTCATAGTACAGAAAAGGATCGAATAAAAGGACCTAAGTACTGCGATATCCGCTTTGATGTTACAAGACGACTTGGTTCTGCTTGTGCTGATTCCTTATACATAGCAAGAGGGGAAAATTCAAGTCTTGAGCGAGAAAATATGCTGATTCTTCATGGGTAGGGATAAGGCGGATCGTTCACAACAATCGGTGAGATGGCCGAGTTGGTTATGGCGTCAGGTTAAGGTTCCAACCTCAACAACTGCTTCCTGATGGAGAAATCCGCCTGGGTTCGAGTCCCAGTCTCATCAATGTTTTTTGATCTTGCGCTCAATGATGCGTGATAGTCCGCGACTTTTACTCCATTCGCTTTTTTTGTCCTTCGTGTGTACATATTTGTACTCTTGTCAGATCGATAGACGCCTTAACATGCGCCAATTCTTTTTTTTTGCCTTGTTCTTAATATGAATATCAGTATTTCCGCCCAAGACATCCATCGTCTGCGTGAAGTGTCCCCATACAGTCGCACCCCACACATCCACCATCTACAGACTGTATACAGACCCCACCCAGAGTTGCGACGCCTATCGGGGCTCCACAACGACGTCAAAAGTCCGGCCCATTTCCCGGTCTTCTGAAACTTCCCATCACCACACGACAAAATCATAATCCCGCCGCAACCTCTCGACGACGGCACATTTTCTGCGCTCTTCCCAGCTCACGCCAGACGGCATCATGCCGTCCATTGGGCCGCAGCTCCCCGCAGAGCTCACAAAGCGCAAGCGCACTCCCGACCAAGACGATGCGCACTCTGCAGCATCACCACCTCCCAAGCAAGCACGTCACCATCCCGCACGGCAACAGGCCTCGAACAACAACGAGATCAGCCTTTCCGACTCGGAGCCAGACGACGACGACAATATGGGCCCCTCTGCTCCGTCGACAGGCACCATCGGCGCCATGTTGCCGCCTCTCACCGGTCCCAACACGCACGCCAAGAAGCCGTCCAATCCGGCCTCAGACGCAAATGCAGCGCCGCCATCAGCTTCTCCTTCCCCCCAAGCCCAGCCGCAAACACAAACACAACGCCGACTCTCAGTCTCGTCCTCCGACTCAGAAGACGACTACGGCCCCTCCCTCCCTTCCTCCACCACCCCCCGCCAAAGCATCGGCCCAACGCTCCCGTCCTCAGAACCGACCCCCCAACGCGATACCTGGATGCTCGCCCCCCCGCCCTCAACAGCCTACTCAGAGCGCGACCCAACCCGCATGCGCGCGCGCAAGTTCGCCTCCAAACCACTCTCCGCGGGCGCCAAACCCTCCCCCGACTCCTCGTCCATATGGACCGAGACACCGCAAGAGAAGCTCCAGCGCCAGAAAGACGCCCTCCTCGGCCGAACACCCTCCTCCTCCGCTGCCGCCACCGCCACCGACTCCTCCTCAAGAGCCAAGCTGCAGCAACACCAACAGGAAGACCGCATAGCGGCCTCCATCGAAGCAAGCCGCGGGAAAAAGAGTCTCTATGCCGAGCACGACGAGAGGAGAAGGAGAGACAAGGCCGGAGGCGGCGACGACGCCGACGACGATCCGAGCAAGAGGGCCTTTGATCGGGAGAAGGACATGGCTATCGGGGGAAAGATTGGTACTAGAGCCCGGTCGGAGCTGATTAGCAAGAGCGCGAATTTCGGAGGTAGATTTCAAAAGGGCTCTTTTTTGTGACGGGTATATATGGACGTACTTGGCCTATGTGCGTGTGTTCATGACCCATGTGCGTGTGTACATGTACAAATGCGTGTATGCTAGGACGAAATGACCAGTCATGTCATGATATTATGAGACATGGGTGCCACTAGATACGAGTGCATAGGCATGCATGCATAGTACCATCATTTTCAGCAGGCAAGACATACGAAAAAACGAAGACGCAGACGAAGACGGCAGAGAAAAAGGACGAGAAGAAATCTAAGAAACGCGCCAGAGGAAATACATCATGGCGGTATCCAAAATGTCATCGCACACTGCACTTCGTTTCGGTACGGTGGTCATGGCCCTTCACTAGCCGTTCACGGAACACGGACGAATCACATTACGACAGCGGACGCCGAAGAACAGGAATTGTGCGGGAATAATACATGTACGTTTTTCGCACTATATTTACTGTGTATCCTCTCCCATTTACTCGCTCCCCGCTTTGCGCAGTATCTTTTCAAGTATATATTGATATCCGTGCATCCGTACAACCATCCTAACATGCCGTAGAATATATATGAAAAACCCAACCATAAGAACTCCGCCGCTGCATGAAAAGAGGACAAGAAGGGGAGAAAAAAATGTGCCAATATCGCAAGGCTGACGTAAAAGATTGTTAAACACATCGTCTTGATGAGAATTCTGACCGCTCCATGGAGAAAAAAATGCATCGTCCATCCTGGCCACAACTCCTGAAAAATAGCTTCCACTGATGATGAAGTTTCTGGTGGTGTGCTAGACGTTTGAAGACGAAAGAGGAGTTCTGATGAGATCCTTGTTGGTGAGAAAAGAGTTGTCGAGAGAAACAGATGCAACATGCTGGATTATAAATGGGAAACCCCCTCCCCATCCATGTGCATAGCTCAACCGTGTCGCTTTGCAACCATGTGTGATCGGGAGCCATTGCAATGAGGTTCACGTGAACTTTGTGGCAATCGCCGCCAGTTCATAACCTGCCCGACCCCACCCGAAACACAGACGATGATGATGACAAGGTGGCATCGTGGACAAATACAAAAAAAAAAAAAGAAAGAAAGAAAGAGCAGAAAAGACCAACAACTCCCAGTACTCTGATCTTCACATATATGTACATGCTGACAGTCATCAAGTGGTACGTGTGCCTGACTCTAGCTGTGACGGCGTAAGGGTCTCGGTAGTAGCTGGCGTCGACGACGCCGTCCTAGTGGTATGGTTGCCGCGACGACCGAACCAAAGAGCAGAGCGTACCGAAGATAGCATACCACTACCAGTTGAGCCTGATGGTGTCGTAGGATTTCTGTTGCCACCTATCCAACCAACTTGTGATGGTCGGGAGTGGTCTGATCTGACCCGTGAGCTGCCGTGACGAGTACCAGGCAACGAATATTCTCTTGACGGTACGGTGTTGGACCGGAACCATGCCGATCGAAGAGCGCCGGGCAGGTTGAGGCGCGAATTGCTCCGAGGGTCAAGGTTGCTGTTGTTGCTGTTGGCGTGCGCATCACACTCTTGATTCGGACGTGGTTTGGGGGTGTAGTAATCGGCCTTGCAGAGGGGGCAGCAAGCGCGCCTGCTCGTCAACCACGGATCGAGACACACAGCGTGAAAGGCATGCCCGCAAGTAAGTCCTCGAACATCGTCATCGTCTTCCAGAGTATCGATGCAGATGGCGCACGAGTCGCCCGGCGTCGCGAGGCAATCAGGCGGCAGGGCAGCATCGATATGCTCGTCATCGTCCTCCTCTTCACTCGGCTTTCGTCGTAGAGGTGCAGGTCGCTCCTCGCTTTGTTGCGTGGTTATTTTGCTGATGTCTTCGGTCAGTCCTGAACCGATCTTTTCGTCGTGCCTGTTGTGATCGACGGCAGTAGTTATGGAAACATCGGCAGGATGGGCATCTGTCGACAAGCGACTTTTGACAGTGGCGATTTCGGGCAAGATGCCGTCGCCTTGGCGAATACTGTTTGCTCGGCTTGGCGAAACGGATACGCCTCCAGCGGTCGGCAATCCTTCCGTGGCACGCTCCGACACCCAGGTTTTGTACTTCTTCATGGGGAACTTGGCATTGACCTCATCCATCGTCATGAGTTTCTTTTCGCGACGTCTGCGAGGTCGGTGAACGGTTTCCAGTGTGATAGGCTCGCCATCCTCGTTGGTCATTCTGGCGCGATTACGGGCGTTGTATCGAAAGCAGTATTTGACGCCAACAATGATCCTTTGACCGTGTTAATATTGCTAAGAATGAGGGTGAGGGGAAAACGCATCTCCCACGCGAGCGAGCACACGGGAAACACTGCGCCGTATTTGCGTCACATCTTACCATAAATTCGTGAATACCACGCCGAAGCCGAGAGCTACGAAGAACAATAGAGGCGAACTGGATCCTTGATTGTTATTATTATTGTTGGGGTTGTTGTTGCTGTTGGTCGGATTGTTGTCGACTCTGTTTGTACCATTGGATGGCGAGCTGCTGGTGGCGGCTGTGCCTGAAGGCTGTGATTGCGAAGAAGTGTCGGCGGCTTGGCGTGCGATGAGGAGGACCGCCTCACCCAGCATCTGGTGGACGACACTCATCTTGGAGTCCAGAGTCCAGCGACCAGGGGCCACGGAGGAGCAAAAGCTCGAAATGTCTATACAGTTGGAAGCCCTAGTTCGGCATTGGGGACCGCGATCGAACTTGCAAATCACCCACGAGTGCCTTCTAAAAAGAGAGAGCGGAAAAGAAAAAAGAAGAAGAAGAGAACACGCGAGACGTCGTCGCTAAGTTGGTAGGGTGGTTGGTTTGCTGACCGTCACTGTTCGATGCAAGAACGAGCGTGCAGATGCAGCTAAGACGGACCGGTGGTCGCTCGCAGGAGAGACAGTAGCGGCAGGCTGAGGAGAGGAAGGGACCAGGCCAACGGATGACGGACGACGGACGGTGGTTTGATATATGACGGTATATGATTGAGGGTGGGAAAACGACGGGTGCGGCGACAATGTGAAGTTGGACGAGGGCGTGGACGTGAACGAGAACGGCGGGCAGAAGGGCGGAAGGGCGGCTACGTGGATTGGGTGGATAACAAAGGAGATGACGGAAAGAGGAATTCAGAGACAAGAACCAGAACCAGACAAGACGGCGAAACAGAAGCAGAATCGAAGCGTGAGAGTCGGTTTGTGGAGTGCAGGAGGAGTGGGTAAAGAGGAGGCGAAGCAGCGTGGTATTGCGTGGTGCTGTCAGGCTGTGGCTGTTCGGCTGACGGCCACGGACTGGACTGGACTGGACTGGACCGGCCAGGCCACTGGCCAGACCAGACGCCTGGACCAGCTCACCAACCACACATCGAATGCAGGCAGGCAGTTGCTGGACGCGCCAGGCCGGTGCACCCAGCCAGCGCCCCCAGCCAGCGCCCCCAGCCAGCGCCGTCCCCGGGCAGCAGCACCGCCGCACCACCGCCGCACCGCAGCACGGACTGGTGCAGTGGTGCGGAAAGTCGCCACGGAGGGGTTCCACTGCACTGCTGGGCTTGCACTGTAGAGACACTGTGGCGCCCTCGGTTCCGCATGCATGTGCTTGTACTTGGGTGCGAGAGAGCGAAAGCGAGTCGTCGTCGACTGGCCTGTCTCCGTCTCCGTCACAGTGTCACATCTCATCTCAGTTGGATCTCATAAACGTCCACCGCCCACCGTCCACCATCGCTCGCTCAGAGTCACCCTCACAGTCTGGTTCCCGGTCACGGCCGCAGACGCAGACGCAGACGCAGCCGTCAAGACTCCGACCAACACGCATCGGCCGCATTTGCCTTTGTGGCGGCCACCTACGTTCTCGTTCCAGAATCATCCCCGTCATCATGGCCTCTGCCTTTCGGCTATCCGGCGAGTGCAGCGCAAAGGAAGTGGGAACTGGAGGCGCTGGAGCTGGCCCCGGAAGGATCGGTATGACCGGAGCTGTCAACAAGAGGCTTGAACAAGTGGCTTAAACAAACGACCCACGATCAAGACGTCGTCGTCATCCTCCGTTCGGTTCGGCTCTGGAGCATGGGACCCATGCCCCGAGCTCCGTAGACTAATGCTGCATGTCGCACGGGGAAGGGAATGGCAAATAAAACCAGCAGTAAAACAGCGAATCTTTTTCGTTGATGAGGGAAACACGAGAGGGTAGATTCCGTATCATATGCAGTGTCGCCGCAGCAACTCGAGCTCATTCGAGGCCAGACATGTTGATTGATGCTCGCACACGGATGAATTTGCGCGCCGTGGGTGGCCCCATGGCGGTGGTTTCTGCTGAAAGGTAAGAAGAAGAAGAAGAAAGAAAAAAGAAAAAGAAAAAGAAAAAGAAAAAAACCGACCGACCAAAACATGGCACCTGCAACATTGAAGACAACAACAACAACCTGGGACAACCTGGCATGCTGGGACTGCGCTCATGACCTGAAAGCCCAAACGCACCAACCAAGGACGAATGGGAATCGGCGGTAGAAGTGGCATCACATGACAGTAGTTCGTCAGCGATTGATTGTTGATGATGCAACAACATGCAATCAATTGGTTGCAGTGCAGCCGGTTGCTCCCGGCAATAATTGGTCTCTTCCTATTCACGTACCTTGGTATGGAGGCTACATGTCCAGCCACTTCCCGTCCATTGCGACCGCATCAGTGACATGGCATTTGGGCGGTTCTTGTCGAATGCCTTCCTGAATAGGCAAATTTGCGCCAAGCCCTTCTTTGCTTTTTTTTTCTCTTACAAGTTCTGCTCTGACTCTAGCCATGATGAAGTTGTGGTATTCTTTTTATTTTTCTTTTTCTTTGTCGTCGTAGTCGTAGTCGTAGTCGTTTTGTTTTTCTGTCAAAGTAAACGTCTAGAGTCCCCGTGCGTGAACTGTTGAGCACGTGTGCACTGTGGATCGTCTGTTTACTGCTCCAGTCAGCAGCTGGCGCTTTCGAACGTTGTGGCAAGTGCAGCTCGTGCGGCTGCTCCTTCCTGCCTTGACTTCATGGGTGGAATCGTCATAGACTTTGAGCACGTACGTATGTATGTATGTATGTATGTGGTATTTTGTTATTTTGGAGAGGTCATCTCGCGGCATCCACGCGCCTAAGCAACTGCCCACTACCTGATTCAACAATATCATATTAATCAATGGCAATCGATACCAGAAATGCGTCTGGTTCAACAATATCTGGCAGCAATTCCTTGTGCAAGCGGGCACGCCGGCCTGTATGAACAAGAAGTTGGAGTAAGATGAATGAGCTAAAACAAGAAAGGGTCCAGAACTATTCGAAGCGCCGTCGATGAGCTTCTGCGCATTCCAGTCCAAAGACGCCTGCTCAGGCCGCGAGGCCCCTGGCCAATCAAAACCGAGGATAATCTGAAATGAAGTTGACATTATGCTGGTTGTATGCTTGCAGACGGTAGGCACGGGTTTTAGTTCGCTCTTTGTGTTTCGAATGACTGAGATATTTTTGCCTGTCGTAGACACAAAACATGGAACGTCGGACGGCTCGGCGAGGGAAACATTCCTTTCATCTGTGCAACAATGGACTGCTGTTTTTTTTTACCTCTTCTTTCTCTTCTTTTTTTGTTTTTTTCTCCTTTTCTTTTCTTTTATTCTTTTATTTCCCCTTTTAAGCACCCTCTTTTCTTGTGCTGCTAGATGGTCAAGATTTGAGTTTTAACTTTTGAAATCTAGACGTGGGCACGGCCATCCGCCATCCGCCCTGCTCTCCTCCCCTCCATGTTAGTGCAGGCGGCCCAAGCCCGGCTTCGCACCAGCTAGTGATGGTGACATCCCACAGCACCGTGCGTATTGATGCGCTACACACTGGCTTCCGGGCGCCCAGGTTCTCAAGTTATGGAGATAAGATGCATGTCGGCTTCGAATGCCAGCCACACTTGCTTTTAAAAGCTCTGCTGTGCCGTTCGGACCTCGTCTTCATTTGATTTCCAGTCTTGTCGGTTGTTGTCATAGATGCGTTCCAAGTCCCGCTTTTTCGCAAGGCTGGTCCTGAGTGCTTTGTTGTATGTACTTGACGTGACGGCGTGCGGGTCTGCGACCAACCAAAGGGTTCAAATATTTCCGAATGCAATCGTCAATTTCAACTTGAGGCTTGCGACTGACTGGTATCCGGCCGACTGTCTTAGCATTGCACGCACTCCATGTCTCGTCCATACGGACACCCATTATTGCTTCACGCATGTTTTGTATGTACATATTTAAACACATCTGTATGTACTCACATCAAAATGAGACGGGGAAAAAAGGAAAGAAAAGGAAAAAGAAAAAGAAAAAGAAAAAAAGAAAAAAAAAGTGCGACTCCGTTGCTACTGGCCGGACTCGTGGCATTGTACATACGCACTGAGGATAGTCCAGAGCGCCACGCCAGTTGAGAGAACGAGAATCTGCGCGCCCAGAAAAGCCACCTGGGTTATAATTGGCCGCCTCCACTGGTTTCGGTGCTTCGGTGCTTCGGCTTCTGGGTGCAAAATGTCTTGACGTTTTTATCTTTATCTTGTTTATGGCTCGAGGTCCGAGGATCATTGGCTCCGGACACGCACTGGCAGACGAACGGATGGCGTCTGGCACTCAGCTTTTGCATCGTTTGCTTGTTACCTCTCTCGCGTTTTTTCTCTGGCCCCCTTGTCTTCCTCGCCAGATAGAGTCACCTGGACGCCACGCCTCGCCTCATTTACGCCTCAGCCCGTGACGATATATTCGGACGATGTGGAATCCACTCCAGAGGGAGGGGGAGAGAGGGGGAGAGAGGGGGAGAGGAGGGCGAGGAGGGAGAGCTGGTTGCCGCACCGAATGCCGATCAATCCGGGGTGCTCCTGCTGACCTGCGTGCTATAACAAGTTCCATCTCAAACGACGTTTCCAACGACTGGTCGATTGATAAGACGTGAATGAATGCGGTCTGGATCATTGGTTTCTCCTCTTTCCTCTTTTCACAATCCATAATTCACTGTCCAGTCCAGTGCCCACTCCATGAGCCTCGCTGTCCTGTCCGTGGCACAGTAGTGGAGCCGAGCCGATCGAATCAGGGATACTTGCAGCCTCGCGCTAGTCCGTTTAGGTCCTCTCTCGCTCGCAATGGAACATGCATCCATCATCCATCTGGAGCATCTGGTGGCCTTTTTTTGCACGACCCAGCGCCGGATTCTCATGTCATCTGCGGATTCGTATGAAAGTCTGTACGTACCGGTAGTCACAACCAGCACTCAGCAACCGTTGGCATCTCATTTGCCCCGGTCCCGCCGCTAGACATGCCGCCGACGAAGCTGCCCGAGTCGGGCAACCCTTTGTAAGTTACGCGGGTTGTCAAGTCAACTCAACCTCTTTGTTGCGAGACTCGCACAGTGGCCATCGTCACTGAATGGAGTGATCGAAATGGAGCCTCTGTGGTCATGGCCGGGTCCGGCTGATACAAGGCACGCAGGGTGTTCTTTGACATGACACTAGGAGGTTGGTGTATCTCTCGTGCTCTTTTTATTTTTTATTTTTTATTTTTGTCATTTCCACAATATCACGGCTTCCCCATCTCGTTTTCAGCTTTCAGCACCAAGTCCCGCAGTTTCCCCTTCATAGACTTCAAAACCTGATACCAAACTTCAGTACTAACACCTCGGGCCTCAGGCGAGCCCCTCGGCCGCATCACCTTTGAACTCTTCCAAAGCGTCGTTCCCAAAACCGCAGAAAACTTTCGTCAATTCTGTACAGGCGAATCCAAGGATGCCCAGGGCAAGCCCCAGGGCTACAAGGGTTCCAAATTCCACCGCATCGTGCGTGCCCTTTGGCCCTCTGGCCTCTGACCTCTGGCCTCATTTCTTCCTTGCTCGCACATGGAGCTTATCCTGCTGACACTCAGCTTTTCCTCATATACATGCATATACATCTAGATTCCCAATTTCATGTGCCAGGGAGGTGACTTCCTCAAGGGCGATGGTTCAGGCTCAATCTGTATCTGGGGGTTGAAGTCTTTCGAGGATGAGAGCTTTACGTTGAAGCATGACCAGCCAGGGCTGTTGTCTATGGCTGTACGTTGTTTTATTGGGATCTTTTCCTTGTCTTTTTTTTGATTATTCGTTCTGCCTTTTTTTACTTCTTTCTTCTTCTTATTTTTAACTCTACTTTTCTTCTTATACTCTCTTTCAAAAAGATGAAATTCATCTTAGTCCATGCCCTATTTTTTTTCTCATCACGCACACTCTTGACTACCTTCTGACCGAAACATACAGAATGCAGGACCCAACTCCAACGGCTCCCAATTCTTCATTACTACAGTGCCCACGCCATTTCTCGACGACAAACACGTCGTCTTCGGCAAGGTCGTCGACGGCATGGACGTGGTGAAGAAGATGGAGGCCACGAAGACGGGCTACAGGGGAAAGGATGTACCGAACATGGATGTCGTCATTGCGCAGTGCGGCGAGATGTGAGAGTACTTGTAGCTGGTCTGAGAGGAAAGGGCCTTTTCTGCGCCCCTTGGTCGCGGTCTGGTTGGTTTCTAAACGACTGATAGATGGACGCTAAATAAACATGTCACTCCATTGCCCTGGTGCTGTTGTGGAAGAGGCACGTCTAAGTTGAAAGCAGAGTCGTATTGGACCTCGGCTTGGCTCCCTCCCAATCACCAAAAAAACGCACATAGCCACGGGGTATGTTCCCTCAATTGAAGAATAAAAGATCGCAAATATGGATGCAGAGCTCGTGGTCCCTTATAACGCCCCGTCTCGACAAGCAGTGCAAATAAGCCAGTGTGCGGGCAATCTCCGTCTCCTCAACTTCTTCGACGCGATGACACATGAGTTCCATTCCTCTGTTTTAGTTTTTTTTTTGCCATTTCCTAATAAAATATCGCTCTCCATCCCACGGTATCTCACCACTTGAATCCGACGCCCGCTCGCGATTCTCTTTTGCAATTCCCGTCCAAGAAACGTTAGCTCTGTTTTATAGTCCTTCTCAATCTTCTAATTTTACTTAATTCTATTTTTCTTTTTTCTTTAACTACGATTACTACTCCCTGACTCTAATCTACTAACAAGTCCATGACACAAAAGGCAAGCATTTCCATACCAGAAGAGTAAAAGAATCATAATCCCCATCGCGTCCCAGCTATCCTCAGGTCCATCCTCCGGCCCCTCTACATCATTACTAGTATCGTGAAGCTCGTACACAAGTGACAACGCATCGCCCCAACGGTCCACAAGGAACGCACTTCAGAGGGCGAGAACACAATGCGACGTAAAACGGACGTGTCGAGCAAGACCCCTGGTCGTTCAGTCGACGTGTAGACGAATCCCCTCGCATTACACTAATGCACGCCCGATGAAATGTGTTCTGCGACAGCACTGCCACGACAGGTGAGTGTCTGGGAGGAAATTGGTGTACCTGCGCCTGTATGTCCACGTCTTCCAGGCTGGTGGGACAAAGCATGACGCAGCAGGCTTTTTTTCTTGTGTGACGGTAATGACGTTATTGTTTGTCCATGTTGTTTTTGAGGTTGTGCTGGGTGGGGGGTTATTTGGTGGTTCTTGGCAGGGTAGGACGGGGGCGGTGTATGGTCATGGCACGTCGAGATCAAGGAGACGCAAACGCACACGCACACAGAGGTCACAAGCGAATTCATGGCAAATTTTCATCAAATTCCATTCCTATCCTGTGCGTCTCCATGTCTGGATCCAGCAGACACGGCTTCATTCCCGAACAGAAGAGTGCTCGAGACGAGAGTAGATCGCGTATGCTTTTTCACACAAGAAACTACTAGAAAAAATATGTACTTGTGAAAAGATCGGCTTGTTTCCCAAGATCAGAGGCGGCTCCTCCCCGCCCCTTTTTTTTTAAAAAAAAAATGAATGACTATGGTGGACCACTACCGGTGCGTGGTGCGAGAAGCTTCCTGCATGGCACTATGCGTCAAAACGGATGGACCGTCTACGATTGTCGTTGCTCGCGTGACGTCGGGCGGCTGATGATGCGTCTCCCGTGGGCGCGGGCGGGTACGGCTGCTGAACGTGGCTCGTCACCGTGACTGTCACGTCACTTCCTCCAGACTGCGTTGCAGGCGTCTCGTTTGGGGCGATTGTCCGGTAGACAGTCTCGAGGATTGTTGTGGCGGGCACCGTCACAGTCTGCGTGACTGTCACGACACCTCCGCCAGCAGCAGATGTCGGCATGGGAGGGGGAGGAGGGGGAGGAGGCGGGGGGTACGGAGACGAAGACGGAGACGGAGACGGAGTGTTGTAGGCACTCGAGCGCGGGGCGGAATCGGAAGGAGAGGCGTCAGTTGGAGGTGTCGAGGCCGAAGCGTCGCCTCCTGAGCCGCTGCCGCTGCCGCCATCACCGCGTCCGGGATTGCCAACGGCAACCTGGAAATTACTGTTCATCTGCTCCTCGATGGCTTTGGAGTAGATGTTCTGTTGCGCAACATACTGCTGCTCGAGATCAGACTTGACGGAAAACCCCTGAGGCTTTGTGTTTGCAATCTTGATATCAATGACGCTGGCGTAACTTTCATTCTTGGAGATCATATCCATGGTCCAGCCGTTGGGAATAGGGTCGCCCCTCATAAAAGATCCAGCCCAGGGATAGCTACCATCCTTGGTCTGTTGCACGTTGATCTTGTCGGCGTTCAGGTCGGGCCAGTCCCAGTACCAGTACACCGTGTAGACGCTCCCGGGCTTCAGATTATCGGGAAGCTTGATAACCGACTGGCACGGCAGCTCTTGCGAGGTCTTAGCTCCATCGCTGCTAAACTTGGAAGCGCGCTCGCTAGTGATGGGAGTCAAATTGGGCTGGAAGCACTGTCCATCATCGTAATTCCTCGTTCCGAGCAGGATACCCCTCTTGTCGCCTCCCGTGCCATCCTTATTCCAGCGCAAGTGCACGTCGAAGAGTTTTTCCTGCTGCTTGGGCTCGGAGGTGCCGTAGAAGAAGATGGTGCCACGGTTGAGGGGCTTTTTGGGCTGGTTCTGCGGCAGACTGACGTGGCCGTTTTCCAGATGAATAATGGCGACATGATCGCCGGGGGCAGCCAGAAGCAATGGGTTTTTGGGGTTCGCTTCCGAGGGATACTTGTTCAGGATTTCCTGTCCAGAGTAGGCGGACTGTCCTGCGGCGGGAAGAATATGCTGAGGGACTTTGTCATTAAACTCAGGCTGGCTGCGAGGCATGTATCCTCGAGGGAATCCCCGTTCACCGACCATGGTTCCATTGGGGGCGATTCGAAGAGCATATTCTATCCATGAATGTGCGGACACAGTGGAAGCGAGAGCCAGTGTGGAAAAAAGTCGATACAGACTGGATCGGCCAGACGTTTTCCGCATGGTTACGTTTTGTGATTGTATCCTGGGAGAGATGAATAAAACAAATTGGTGAAGAAAGACGAAGAGATGGAGGGAGACAAAGATAGTTTATCTCGCAGATGACACGTGTGCCCAAGAAAAAAAGAGAGTTTTTTTTTTTCTCCTTTTTAAAGATGGACAATAATCAAGATAGAAGAAAGCTTGGCTCGTGAGCCAAAAGCGTTTGTCGCAGTAATAGTCGTATGTTTGCTATTTTCTCGCCAGGAGAAAACCAACAAGAGAAGAGTTGGAATTGTAGAAAAAGGAGAGCAAAGGGGAAAAGAAAAATCAGGTATCAAAGTCGCAGCAATGACAACCAGCGGTGCGAAGAAAGTAAGATGTAGAAGGAATGAAGAGAAGAAGTTTTTTTTTTTTGGTCTTTTTTGCCCTTTTTAAGAAAAAAGAAAATCGAGAGGGAAAGGGAGAGATAGTAGAGTCGAGTCGATGTCGTCTTGTTTATCGTAGCGGGTTGGAGACAAATAAGAAGAAGGATCAATGACAACAATAACATGAACAGCTGCGTTCAGATGGGCGGACGAGATGGTGAGCTGTTGTTGTCTTTGATGAACAGCTGCCGGATCCACCAGCCAGCTGTGAGGCTGCCACGTGTTTGACACAATCAGGTTAATGAACAGAGGCAGTCGAAGAAGCGTGTGCTAGTCTCTGTTTGAAGGATTCCAGTTCTCAGGTGACGATGATTCGAGGAAATTGTGAGAAGTCAACCACGGCTTGCCTAGGGCGCAGCAGTGAATCGACCACGTCCCGTATGGACATGGACCAAGGCTACCAGCAGATAAAGACTAAGGAACAGAGCAGCCCGTCAACCAAGACGTGGTGAGCTGGCTGTCGAGCAGAACAAATTCTGTGGAAAGCATAGCAATTATTACCTGGTCATGGCAATGTTTCCGTCTTATCGAGTGATATTCACTGCGAGTCCAGCCACGGGTGCACTAGAGGGCATAAGCCGAAGAGTCTGTCTATACGAAGACATATGAGAACAAGACAGATACGTGGCTGCAGCATGAACAGGGACTAGACAGACGCCTATCGAGAGAGCCTATCGATGGGCCGGCGGCGAGAGGTTGATGAGGCGGCGGCAGAGCGGATGCGAAGACATGGTGTTCGGGGGGTGAGGGCCAAGGCAAGCCTGGTCAGTTGGACCCCAAGTCCAATGCCAACGGATTGCCTTTGCGAAACAATCATCTGGATGAAAGACGCACGCAGCCGACGCTGCTGTTTCATGGCAAATGCCTGCACCACCATGGACAATGGACATGGACGTGGACATGGACGTGGATGTGGACAATGAAAACAGGAAACAATCGCGGAAATAGATCCGCGCATTGTGAACTGCTGCCCTCCACTGCCGTGCCCCACACCACCCCACCCTGACAGTTGACAGCGCCTGCTGGCACCTGCGGCACGGTGCGTGAACACCCGCCAGCCAATCAACCAGCTGGGGCCGGGCCGTCGCAGACCTGTTCACTCCTCGCCAGTCATCATTGTCCTTGGCACTGACTGGACTGGGCAGCCCGGGCTGGAGTCGTGGATCGATTCATCACTCATCACTCGCTCACCTCCTCATGAACTCAATCACTCGTCCACTCACTCGCCCACTCACCAGACACGCAGAGCCCGGCGCCCAATTCGACGATCGTTACAACCTCGCGTTATTCCTGGACAGCGAGTGGCCACGACTGGTCTTCTTCGTCCGCGGCGCTTGGTGCGCTGCGATGCCCTGCGGTCACGCAACCTGCTCTCGTCGCTCTCTGTCCATGAAATTGCCCAGGCAGGCCCGGAGTGACGACAAACTTGCACGACATCAACATGCCGCATGTTTGTTTCCTTTCATCTTACCAGCCATTTGTTTTCCCCATCACACGCAGAAACTCATGCACGACGCGTTTTATTCGTTTCCTTTCTCCCCCTCCCCTCCAAAGAAAAAGTGCAAGAGTGGGCCAGACAAACAGTTCACGTCGGGGCAAGCGCTGATATTGTACTGGTGCGCCGGGTCGTCCTTGTCCTTGTAGAAACATGAGAATGCGATGAAGCCATGCTATTCCCTAAAGTTGCGTCTTTTTGCGTGCAGGAATCGTATAGTCAATACAAGTACAAGGGTCGACTGCTCTGTATGAGGCTCAGATTTCATCTCCTTTTTTGCCACTCTCGACTGATCAATCTCTTGAGAGAGAAGGAGGGTCTCGACAATCATCTCCTGACTACGCGTCCGGTATGGTAGCGAGAAACGGGACAATCACGTCCATTCTGGATAAATTCAGGTAGACAGACACGAAGACAAACTTTGCCAATTGTCTGACCAGCCTGCAAGCGGCAGTCGATTGGCTCAACGTCGTACTACACTGTCGTGTACACGCTGAAGACGTCCGATGCCTTGGTTTTCGGGTCGCTAGGATGATATCTGCAGATTCTGCACCGTGGTAATCAAATCGGCCCCGTCAGGGAAATGGATTGCTCAACGTACGCGTTATTTTCCTGATATGGGACGAAATGGCCGGAAACATGTTGCTCAGCCCAAGCTGCAAATACCGAGGCACTCCTCCATCCTCCTCCATGGTAATTAGCGATACAGCAACTGGAGGGTCTTACAGAGCGAGGCCCGTCTCTGGGAAAATAAAACCCAATATTCAATACGTAACCCCTTCTAATAAAGAATCGCACATATTTTCCCAGCACCTCAGCTCTCATCTGAGACTCCATCCCTCAAGCTGGAACGGCCTCAAGGCGGCCGCCCCACACGACGCGCTCTCAAAAATACCAAGACGCGCCTCCCTCCAGACCATCCAACACGCCTTTACGTTGACGAAAAAAAAAAGAAACGGAAAAGGGAGAAAAGAAAGAATAGCAAGAATGGTATATATATATGTATGCACACAATATAAGGGGCACCACGTTGCCAAATCCACCATGATCTGAGAAAAGGGCGGGGCAGAGTATACCATATATTCTTTTCCATTCCGGTTTCGCCCCTTTTCGGGAGGCAATAATTCATCCCGGTTTATTGAATTGAATAATTGAACGTTTGCGTGATTTCGAGAAGGAATGTGCATCATCACATGCACCCACGCGCCGGTCATTCAACACCCACGCCGCTCCATCCTATAGGGAAAAGATACAACACGATGATCCAGATGGGATACTCATCCGCGGAGGCGTCCTGGAAGCCCCATCCCGATGCATGAAAACTCATTCGGGGATTGTAATGTACTCGACGAGTCGCGCACATGATCTGCAGGCTAATAATCGCGAATCCATTGATTTGTGCGCCGCGCGTAGGTGGAGCCTCCCAAGTCGCGAACGACACGCGGATGTTGGAAAGTGGCCAGAGGGGTTTTTAGCCGCCCGTCGTGATGCATATTATATGTATGTACGTGGATATGTATATTCATGAATATTGACGTCACATTTGTATCGAGATTCCTCAGATATCCATCGAGATCCCGTAGAGACATCGATCCCGTAGAGACATCGATCCCGGTATCGACTCTGGCAAGCGCCCGCGTGACAAAAGTATGCTGCCAGAGGGGGCTGCCATCGGCGCCAACAAGCATCCCTCATTCGCGACACGCACAGAAGTCGCGTTTCCGATGCTTCGCCCTCTTTTCATTGTAATTGGATTTCCGACTTCTTTTTTTTTTTCGCCCCTGTCCTAGTGGGGGGTCCGATTGGGTCCTTCATCCCTTGCAGCAGGGCGGCAGCTGAGGGAGCCGGGTCAGCGCGTGCTCGCAGGCTGCATAGGGCGGATGAACCATGCTGAAGAGACATGGGGAAAATGGGAGGGACAGACCGCGGGGACACACGAGACATGGGAGCGTGGTGAAGGGCGATGGGCAAATACGCGTGCATGGGATCGTGAAAATTCGATATGGAGAGGAGGAGGGGGGCGTTTGTCTAGTGCGGACGACACGAAAAGGAGGAAAAGGATGCGTGTGGATGGGAAAGCTTTTGGCTGACGTTGTGTGTGCCTGGCCTAAAGTTTAGGATGGCGGGATAGATGGTAGATGCGGCGGCGCCGCTTCAGGGGGACGATACGACGCATGGGAGGTACGATGTGTGTTAGAAATTAAGTAACTAAACTATGTGGTATTATTATCATCCAGGCAGACATAAACAGGTGAAGAACGAATCATCATGAAATGCTTCTCCTTGAACACCCAAACACCAAAAAAAAAAAAGAATAAAAAAGACATAATAGCGGAAAGAATAAAAAATAAAAAGAAGAATTAAAGGAAGAAAAGGAACAAGATTTAAAAGATCAAGATCAAAATCAAAATGAAAATCGAGATCAAGAAGAAGAAGAAGAAAACATAATGTGCACTCGCGGTCATGGCCGGATCTATAACCAGATAGATGCGTCACGAACCCGTCAACCTGTCCATCACCAGGCATTCGTAGCAACAGGCACTCCAATATCAATCGTCTCCCGCCGCCTCTTGGTAGGTCGCGGGCTCTCGCTTCTTTGGGTAGGGTCTGGTGCTGCGCCCGCGCCAGTGGACAGCGACCACGGCGAAGGGGCCCAGATGCTGCTGACGCCGTGGTGATGATGGCTCGCCGGCACTTCCATCTTGCTGCCGTGGCCGTGGCCGTGACTTGGTGCCCATTCTGTTGTTGCGCTGGTGGGCGCAGACGCCGTCGACCAGCCGTCCAATGCAGACATGTCCCAGCCCTGGATATGGCCCGTGTCCACACCTCCTGAGTTGTCGTAGACGAGTTGGTTCGGCATCTCGAGAGCGGTGGTGGCAGACATGTAGGATCCCACCGGGATGTTGGTGTTGTTGTTGCTGTTGCTGCTGCTGCTGCTGCCGCCGCCGTTGCTGTTGTTGTTGTTGTTCAGGACAGCCTTCACGTCCGCGTATGATTGCTGGTGGTGTCCGCTGTCAAAGAAGTTCTGGCCGGATTGTCTGTTGTCGTGGTGCGAGGCCGGACCGGTGGCGGAGAGGAACCCGACGCTGTGGTTTGGGGCCATGTTAGCGTCGAAGCTAGCACTCCTGGCGTCGAAACTACCGCTCCTGGTATCGAAACTGGCGCTTCTAGCATCATAGCTGCCGTGTCTACCATCGAAAGGGCCGGCCGAGTAACCTGGCGGCAACGTGGCTGTGGGCGGCGGCGTGGCTAGCCCGTTGGAGAAGGAGTCAAACAGTCCGATGCTGTTGTTGGGCGTCTGCAGAGGCGGTACGTGAGGCACATGAGGTGCATGCGGAGGAGGAGGGCCGTGGCCGCCCTGGTCCCACGAGTTGAATGTTTCGCTCATCGAGGCCGTCAGGTGCTGGCTGATGGACGGCGTGGGGGACATGACGGCATCCCTCGAGACGCCCACCTGGGGATACACCAGGGCCTTTTGCTGGTGATAGCGCGACATGGGGTCGTTGATTGTCAGCCATCGCCAGGTCGTCCCCGCCGGCTTGAAGACGGGCTTGTACTTGTGCCACTGGTTTGTTGTGTTGAAGCGCCAAAAGATGATGCCCTGGCGAACCCAATGCGTCGAGTCTGGTGCGCAGGACCAGAGCTCCTGGTACATGGCGACTTTGCAGATCAAATCGCTGCCCGTCAGCTCGCGACGAGCCCACGACGCGGCGTCGCCGTCGTCTTCAGAACGCTTCCGCTTGCTGCCAGCTCGGTCCAGTTCCTTCTTGGCCTCCCCGTCGGCGTGTTTGCGGCGCTTCTCCTTCATTCGCTGGTGCTCCACGTCGGGATACTGCACGGCCATGCTGAGGATGCTGGCCCATTCCACCGCAGGGAAAGGCACGTGGATATCCTGTCGAGGGCGGCTGTGGCAGTCACAGTCAACCTTGGCGTCGCTGCATCCGCGGCGATGAATCCCACTGTCGTTGGTGTAAACGCCCTGCTTGGTATCGTCGCTGTGGAGTTCGGAGGGCCTGGTCAGACGCGTGATGCATTTCCAGCGATGATTCTGCAGTGCAGGCTGCGTGATGGCAACTTCCACGAATCCCGTCAGCTCCGAGCCGGACGGGAATTTGGCGTGCTCGTGTAGATCGAGCGTCGCGCACATCTCCAGCAGCAGAGACTCCTCGTCCCTAGACGGGAGGTCGAGAGTTTCGTACATGGCAGGCGCATCCTTTTGCCAACGGCGCGTCACTGTCTTGGCGGAAGCCGATGTGGTTCTGTCGAGAGAACGAGTATATTCGTGCAGCAGCACATCTTTTCCGAGAACATTCGGGCTATCGTCGCAGTTGGAGTATTTGTTCAGGTGAGGGAACGATGCCTGGTCCAGAGGTGTGTCGTGGGCGTCGTATGCAACCTCGTCTCGAATCTTGATCTCGGACGATGACACGAAGATTTCACACGTCTTGGGTCGTGCGCAGATGGACGACTGCAAGGCCAAAAGCTGAGAAAAGTACTCATAATTGGGCTTCACATCCGGCACTCGACCTTCAGCTAGGGCCGTCAGCACAGGATTAGATTTGAATGACTCCTGTTCTTCGTCATCAAAGTAGTCATCTGAATTGGTGGAACCTGGCTCCCTCTTCTCCTCTGCTGGGAACAAGAAGTGAACTGCAATTATGGAGTCTTGGTCAGCTCAACGTGCATTACTCGAAACTCAATTTTTTGGGTTCATTGACACACACACACACACACACAAAACGCCTCTCACTCTCACTCTCAGTGTTACCCACACACACACGAAGGGGCAAGAAAAAGAAAGAAAACCGGCGGTTGGGAGTGGGGTTTACATGGGATCGTGGGTCGGATGGAAACTTACAGCATCGGAGGTCTTCAAAGAATTTCTTGACAACCTGCATGTGACTTGAAACTTGCTTGCGGCCCATCTGCTCGATGCTCTCGTTACTGTTGTCGATGCGAAAGATTTCCTTGCTTCCCAAAATAGCCACACAAATCACAAAGATGTACTCGCTGATCAGCATGTTGCGCCCATGCAGCTTGCCTCCCATGGAGAACTTGCGGCGACCCATATGGGGCATAAGCAATACGGCTATGGTCGGCAGCATCATTAGCGCGGTTCGACATCATTGATGAGCGAGTGAGGGCTGGCGCGACAGGCAAAGAGCAAGAGTCGCTGGGAAGGGGGGAAAAAAAAGAGAGAAAGGGGGGAATGGCCGGGGGGAGATACTTACAGTCGACAAAGGCATCCTCCAGCTCGGGTCGGCGCCATACACCACCCTTGTCCTTCTGAGTATCCTTGTGTGCCTGCCTGTTGCGATACTGACGGAAGGCTGGCCAAAAGTACAGAGGGTTGACGGACGCCTTTTGCCGTCTGTGGTAGCGAGGTTGTTGACGAGGAGTCGGGTTTCTGTAAAGGTAGTCGAGTGATTGTGAGGGCACCATGGGAGCAGGAATGGTTGACTGCAGAGCTGGTGAGAGTGTCACTTGGTTCTGGTAGCAAGAGACCAAGCCATTGAAGTTGTGTGCTTGAGCATTGGCCGTCGACTCGCGCAACGATACTCGGTTGTCGGTCGGGTGACTGTGACGCCTCGTATCGACATAGTCTGGGGACTGTGAGTACCGCTGGGATGACAAGACTGGTCTTGGCTGAAAGAGTGAAGACATGGCTGGCTATGAGAAGCAAGGTAAATTGGAATGCCAGCACGAGTCGCAAAAGCGAGAACAAAGCTCCGCTCTCGAATGCTGGGTGAGAAAAGAAAAAAATCGATGCAAGCAAGTGACTCGTACACCTCGTACTCGCACAATAGCCACAAAGGATGAATGGAGAGATGAAGAGCGAGTTGAGAAGGACAAGAAATGCTGAGAGGAATTTTGACGATGTGGAATGGTGGGATAAATGTATTATCTGAGGAGAGTGATGGAATCGACTGGAACGTAGGGATATTTCCTGGGAGGATCCAAGACTGTATGAATCCAAGACTTATCGTCGCGAGTATGGGACAGCTTGAGCGGATCGTATTGACAAAGGGCTACCAACAGGGCTACTCAACTCTCTTACTCCTCCTCCTCCTCCTCCTCCGCGCCCCTCGACCTAAACATCATGATCTATCTGCAAACTATACCAAGAAGGGTGGGATGAGATGGGGAGCCGAGGGCGGGTCGGGATAGGCCAGCCGTGGACAAGGATGGGGCTTCCGTCGACAGTTCGTCACCAAAAGCTTCCGTGTAAGCCATGTCTACGATGGCAGAGAGGCCATGCCCTCGGCCAATGAAGACCTTGTCGCAAACCTAATAGGCACATGGGCAGCTAAAGTGTCTGCATTTGTTCTGCAGGTCGGCAGCCGAGGGCGTCGGCGTTGGGATCGCAACGCAAGGGAGGGGGAGGGTCGATAGCAAAGCGGGTCTCACACACCAGAGCTTCGTCGATGCTCTCCCGTGGCAAAGACAATTCTTCCTTCACCCAAAGTCCGGTTGTCGACAGTCGCGTAGGTATGCTAGGGAGATTATAATCAGACAAGAAGATGACCCCTTGGAATCATCCACCCTGTGAGCCGCATTCTTCGTTCCTGACTGCCGTCAACGCCTGACCACGCCTTGTTATTGTGTCCCTCGCAATCACTGCTGCTTCCCAGTCCTCTGTCGGCTCGCGTCGACGCCTTGACCGACCACGCAAAACCCAGTGGAGACTTCGAGAGATCGAGCAACTTGGGAGAGGGGGGCGAGCGAAAAAAAAAAAAAAAAAAGTTGCCTCCGGGTACGCTGCCAAATGCCATTTGCCCTTCCCAAGGGTCAAGGGCACGCGCGACACGGCCCTGGGCCAGGGACGCTGCACGAGCACATTGATCGATCATTCGGCTGGCCTTGTATTGATTTGTCCGCATCTTGCTGCGCGTATGAAGGCAAATAATATGTTCTGCTCCCTATCAATATCAAGTCAAGCATCCAGTTCCTCCTCGTCATTGCCAATATTGACCTTTCTCCTCCCTCCGCCAGTAAGCTGCTGGAGGGCTACCTTATTGACCTGACCTCCCACCTTCCGCTGCATCTTTTCAATTTCCTCTTCGGCGTCCACGGCTTCGGCTTCAGCAAAGTCTAATACTAGGCGGCGACCAAGAAGATGAGTGTCCTTCAAAGCATTCAGTGCGTTCTCCGCTTCTCGGGCTGTCACGAAGTCGGCAAATGCAAACCCTCTTGAGGTAAAGTCCGCCTTCTGTGGGACACGAACCGATCTAAGCTGCCCATAAGTTCCGAGCAGTGACCGCACGTCCTTCTTGGTGGCTTGGAAAGGTAAGTTCTTGATGACGATCTTCGTCCTCTGTGCGGCTGCCTTCTTGGTCCGATCTTCCCGCCGCCTTTCTTCGGCTGCATCATGTCCTCGGTGAGATGCTTTTACGCCTAGAGCGTGGCCGTCAAGCACATATCCATCCATGACTTTCAAAGCCGCATGAGCCTGCTCCTTGGTTTGGAATTCCACGAAACCGAACCCCATACTGAGCGTTTGACCCGGCTTTTTGGGGTCCGTCTTAGTCTTGACCCTAGCAGACACGAATCCGTCGAGTGCTCGAAACGCCTCGGCCACCCGACCAGTAGTAGTTGTGAAGTTTAAATTGCGGATAAAAAGCGAGGTCGTGTCCACCTCCTCCGCCTTATCACCGCTGGACAGCAGATCACTAACGCTAAATTTTTGCACGCCATTCACTTGCTGCTGCCGGTCAACCACGCGGCCGGTTGCTGTGGAGGAAACGTCTTCTCTCAGCAAATCTTTGGGCCCTTTTTCCAAGAAAAGCACGCTGTCCTTGATTCGTCTGTACGCCAGTTTACCGAAGGCGACTTTTGCTTGATTTGACTGGGCGAATTGCACAATTGCAATAGTTCCAGTAGGAGGCATTAAAACCTTGAGCACTTGACCATACTCTTCAAACATTTTTCTGATCTCCTCCATGGTGGTGCCATGGGGAAAATTTTTCACCAAGATGATATTATCTCCCCGCTTCGTGGATTTGAAGGCATTCAGATCCACACCATTGGCGGCAAAATAGGCCTTGGTTTCCTGAATTACTGACGTCTCAGCAATGGCCTGCTTGATGGCAGCATCAGACGATGTAGGATCAAGCAGCTCAGACTTTGAGACACCCAGCCGCTTGGCTACCGACTCGTTGACGGCATTCTGGTTCATATAGAGGGAGTTCCAGTTGAAACTATTTGAAGCTGCCTCTGCTTTCTTACGGATCATGTTTTGTTTCTTCAGAGGCAGCTTGGAGATTCCAAATTCATCCAATCCTTGCTCTGGTTTTGGGTTGGCTGGAATGATGTGTATGATTCGCCCCTGAAACGTTGTCCCATCCAGTGCTTGGAATGCTGTTACGGCATCCGACGGGTCTACGAATTGGACTAGGGCAAATCCCTTTGTTGATCCTGAAACAGTTAGGGGAAGATGGACCTGAATTCAAAACGTCAGCCTTTATTATCTTTACGGTATCCAATGTTGCCTTGCAGAAGACGAAGGGAAAATCAATAAGTTAGGCATTTGCTCAGACAATCGAAGCATCTACTAAAATTTTCGCCAGGGTTCACATCATATACCGTAGTATAAGCTGTCCCTATCTGGAGTTCATCATTGCGCCTACTGGGGGGGGGGGGTATGGTTGTGGTGTCGTTGTAGAAAATGCAGAAAAACATTGGTTTGGCGTGCTGACGTACCTCTTGAAGATCTCCAAATCGATTGAATGCTTCCCGCAGGTCGTCTTCTGTGGTGCTGTATGACAAGTTCCGGACGAAAAGCCGCGACGTGCGAGAGATGATCTGGACGACATCTTGCCCTGCCATCTCCTGGCTTGTTGTCGCCTCGTCAGCCGCTATGTCTGGCATCGCCACGTCCGTGGAATGCAATGTTTGTCCGTCGGCTTTCATGTCTTGCTCTTGGCCAGACATGGCCCCAGAGGTAAGGTCATCCGGATCAACTAGATCGAGTAATCTATTTGTCCGCGACCGTAGCCAATCGTCATCCGAAGCTGTCGTTGCGGATGGTGCGTGATCAGTCATTTTCGAATCAACCTGATTGACTTCGCCGACGACAGCGTTGACGGGTGTGTCGTCATCCTCAGTCCTCTCTTGCCTGGTAGGTGGCTTGATGTCGACTGCCTCTGAGGGGTCCTGTTCTGTGTGTATCTTCCTCGACTTCTCCTTTCTCATCGGAACTTGTTCGTACTCGTCATCGCTCTCGTTCTCTGGAACAGCAAGTTGTCCTGCCTCAGATGCATAACAAATCCGGGCAGCTGGACCTGTTTCATCTGCAATAACACCTTCTCTCCCAGTCTTCATGACTTGCAGGAACTCCTGTAGCTTGGGGTCCGAGGAAGCTTGTTCTTCTCGCTTCCGCTTCTTTGGGTTTATGTCCTGATCCGCGCGCTGACCATTTGACACCGCAGAAGTGTGGCGGGGCGTATTGTGTTCTTTGGGCGAGGCTGTGTCTGAGATCTAGCATTCCATTAGCAACCAGAAGGCAGGGCCGGGAGCGAAGCAAGAACCTACTGGTCGCGCAGACTCGACCGATAACTTGGACATGCGGATATATGACCTGTTGAAGTACTTGACGGCACTTGTCGCATCATCTTGGCTCTTGTAGCCGACGTAGCCGATGCGACGCTGGGGTATTAATTTGACATCCGTGATCTCGCGGTTCTTGGCGGAGAAATGTTTGCGAAACTCCGCCTCTGTGATGTTAGGGGGTAAGCCCTTGATAAAAATTCGCGACGTAGCCATGATTCGGTTGTGAAATACAGGAGTCGAAAAAATGGTACTTTCAATCCATGATTGTCGAATCTGCCCGCAGACTCGGAAATGTGGCAATGGGAGGGAATTGTTGGATGAAAGAAAAAAAAATTTGAGGATTCTTATCTGGTAGCGTATCCAGCCTGGTCCGTGCACATTTAAATTTTGAATTTGCAGGCCTCATCACTACCCTATATAACTTCCGCTGCTAGTGAATTTTGGAATTATGAAATTTGCGCGTGGAATGGACGCGTCTAACAAGGCTTGAATTGTGTTTTCAAATTCTCTGAACATGAAGACTTGGCGCATTCGTCTGGACATTATGCCATGATTGGTCTACAGCAGTTTGTGCTTGTTAGCCATGCTCGGTTCTGCCTTTGGAACGCGAGGTCACTTCCACACCACCCTGGCACTCCTTACTGGTCACAGCGGGTCAGTTGGCATTTATGATGATTGATACAACCAGGGCACTATTGTCTAATTCGGATAGGATGATATTATAATGTCAGGCGCGAATCCAACAGATTATGTTTAAAAAGTTGCGATTCAGCATTGATGCATACTTATTTTCGCTGGACAGTCACCTGTCACCAAATTGATAAATGGCAAACATTATTACTACCTGCGTCCTCTTTGTGACCGAACTTATCCATCACCCCACTTTTCGAGTCATTCACCGCGCCTATTGTACGATATATTTGGACAGATTTAAAAAAAAAAAGGTCTCGAAGAGATAAAAAACAAATGATGAGACTGGGACTCGAACCCAGGCGGATTTCTCCATCAGGAATCAATGATTTGTTGAGGTTGAAACCTTAACCTGACGCCATAACCAACTCGGCCATCTCACCTATTGTTGTAGGTCAGTGTATGCAATGTGGTATAAGAATGTCCAACAAGTTTGCGACCCGATCATTGTCTTTGCTTCGTTTCGCCTGCCTGCCTGCCTATCCATCAACGTGCAGGAAATATCCCTCCCGACTTCCCCGTTGTGAAAAACTTCGCTCTTCCTCTCCAGCAAGTCTCCATATTACAGCCAGTACTCTTGTCTGCACCTTGAGTGTTTTTTTATCAATCTCGACTGGATTGCAAGAAGCCATATCACTGCAAATGCTGAGGTGAATGGTGCGTGGCTTGAACACTCGTTCGTCGACGGCTGTGCCCTGCATCAATGGGCATTTTCTGCTCGAAAATCGGTACGCAGTCACATCTCGATTGAGCTTTGTCTCGATTGCACTCAATCGCACGCAACAGAGTGTTTATCGCCAGATCATGGCCCGTCAGTCTCAAAACGCCAGGTCGAGAGGCTACCAAGGACAATACCAGTCACATAAACGCACATCATCAAACCATTAATCCTTATGTACTTTTCGAGCGCGATAAGATCGAATGCAGAAGTAGTTTAGTTTCTCGCACCTCCACTTTGTGTGTGGCAAGATATTGGACTTTACTGTTGCTCGAATCCGCCAACGTCCCGCACGAAAGCAATTAGGCTTTGGCCTGGCTCTGGAGCAACTTCATGAAAAAAGGAAAACAAAAAAAAAAGTGATGCGACCGCTCGTTCATGGACCAATGGACGAGCTCGCCAAGCGGACGATACATATACAGTACATGCAAGCGCTTGGTAGCACTCGGCATGTCCACCAGCAATACACGGGAAGCTTGATTGATTGTAAGATCGATTACTACATCGAAGCAGGGGCAGATGCTGGATATGCAGTCGAGACGTAAGAGCCACACGTATCCCGTTGACTTTCGGAAGAAGACGAAGAAGAAGACCTCTCCACATTGACTTGTCTTGGGCCCCAGCCACCCACCAGTGACACCACGTGCCGTGACACTAATTGTGGCTAGAAAATGGTGGCTAGAAGTTCAATGTGGACTGCCAATGGCCGATTTTGGTTCTGCCCCGCCCCTCATCGCGGACCCTGGAATCCTGGAACCCTGGAGTCTTGCGGCACCAGCCATGCATCCACATGCATCGACGTCAGTCAGCTTCCAGACAACATAAACAAGCAAAGCCTGGTTGCTGCACTTGCACAGACCAGTTGACGCCGATTCATTTATTCCAATCCAAACCGCAGACGCACACCGTTTTTTAAAACTGCCACCGTCTCCGCCTAGATTTGTTCGTTGGCCAGCTCTGCCACGTCCCTCTAGTCCCTCTACTGTCTCCCTTCATTGACTGATTCTTGATTCTTGATCCCGTTTGACCCCTCCAAACATCCAAGCCACCCCCCCCACCTCCACCTCTGCTTCCATCTCGACCTCCATCTCGACCTCAAAGCTCGAGCTTGTCACTCACCCGCCCTGATTCTGGGAACTCTTCGTACTCATCACACTCAACGTCTCACCCGTTTTCTGTATCGTACAAATCACATCGGCAGTCGAAAAGCCCTGCCTAAATAAAACCATTTCTGTCCGTCTCGTGTCTTTGAAGAGAAAAGATACCCCCACCCGCTCCAGCTCGCCACAAAATGGACAAGGTCAAAGAAGTCCTGCATATCGGGTCCAAGGGCGGCGACAGCAGGCTCTCGGAGCCGTCCGCAGAGGCCTTGACTGATCTCAAGGCCAAGTACACCGAAGCCGGCCAAGAACATGTCCTCAACTTTTACGACTCACTCGATACTAAAGACAAGGCAGCGCTGTACGAACAACTCTCGGGGTTTAACCCAGCTTACATTAATGAAATTACTAAGCGGGCCCTGAGTGAAACCAAGTCAGACAATCCGGACACCCTGGAGCCTCTCCCGGAATCGTGTCAGGCCAGTATCCTCGACTCGAGTGCAGACAGCATCAATAAGTGGTACAGCTCCGGCTTGGATCTCATCAGCAAGAACAAGGTAGCCGTTGTTCTCATGGCTGGTGGCCAGGGCACGCGTCTGGGTAGTTCCGCCCCAAAGGGTTGCTACGACATCGGCTTGCCTTCTCACAAGAGCTTGTTCCAGATCCAGGCCGAGCGGATTCGTAAGGTCCAGGAGCTGGCTGCCAAAAAGGCTGCCGGTGAAGTCAAGTCCGTGGTTGTGCCTTGGTATGTAATGACCAGTGGACCGACTCACCAGCCCACGAAACAGTTTTTCGAAGAGAACAAGTACTTTGGCCTAGACGAGGCCAATGTTAGGATCTTTGATCAGGGTGTCCTGCCTTGCATTTCCAACGAAGGCAAGATTTTGCTCGAGAGCAAGGGCAAGGTAGCCGTAGCGCCTGACGGCAACGGCGGTATCTATCAGGCTTTGGTCGTGTCAGGGGTTCTCGAGGACATGCGCAAGCGAGGCATCGAGCACATACACGCCTACTGCGTGGACAACTGCCTCGTCAAAGTTGCCGACCCCGTCTTTATTGGATTTTCATCGTCCTTGGACGTCGACATTGCCACCAAGGTTGTTCGAAAGCGCGATGCCACCGAATCAGTCGGTCTGATTCTCTCCAAGAATGGCAAGCCCGACGTTGTCGAGTACTCCGAGATTGACCAGGCGACGGCCGAGGCCCAAGACCCCAAGCAGCCAGGAATTCTCAAGTTCCGTGCCGCCAACATCGTCAACCACTACTACTCGTTTCGGTTCTTGGAATCGATCCCCCAGTGGGCGCACAAGCTGCCGCATCACATTGCCAAGAAAAAGATTCCCTTTGCTGATACCAAAACTGGCGAGACGGTCAAGCCCGATACGCCCAACGGCATCAAGCTGGAGCAGTTTGTCTTTGACGTCTTTCCCATGCTGCCTCTGAAAAAGTTCGCATGCATGGAAGTCCGTCGCGAGGACGAATTCTCTCCACTCAAGAATGCTCGGGGCAAATTTCAGGATGATCCCGACACCAGCAAGAGTGATATCATGGCACAGGGCCAGCGATGGGCTGTCGCGGCCGGAGCCACTGTTGTCGCCGATGGGGGTATCGAAGTCTCCCCCCTCATCAGTTACGTAAGTTGTTTCCTGTCTCGTCTGGTTCTCTGTACATACATACATACATCCATATGCACATGTACTGACCCTGATATGTTGAACAGGGCGGCGAGGGACTTGAAAAACTCAGCGGCACAACAATTACAGCTCCTGCCGTGTTGGAGCGGGAGTAGATGTGGAAAAATAGGGATAATTTAAGGACGCGTTTTTTTTTCGTGTTCCTCAAGACAAAAAGGGTCATATACCGCCCGTTAGATATTGATTTGCGAAGAGCGTTATTTCATTGCGAGGATGGACCTATATGATTGATGATGACTGGAGAAGGGGGGCATGCGCGGCAAAGTAGCCTGCGTGTACGGATGCATCCTGTAATACATCGATAGTGATGTTGACTAGGGATATTGGCTACTCGGAAGGAAAAGCAGTGTGTTGAATGTGACTCACGCATTTCACCGATCCAAAAGCCAACAGCAATAGAAAATGTCTCAAAAACTCATGACCAATACGTTTATTCACAAATGACGTGAAATGACACCGCTGCTTCAGCGGGGGAAAAAAAAAGAAAAAAAGAAAGGAAAACACATATTCCAACATGTATCGTAAAACGCAAAAAGAATATGTATAATTGTCCATGTCCATGGAAGCAATCCTCACCATGGTGCGGGTATTGTGTATATCTTCCTCCATCTCGTATACGTCGTACGGCTGACTCGTCCAAGCGGCTTCCCTCCGCCTCTTACCACCCTCACTCTACTCTATGTAGCCTCTCTCATCTACTCCACCGGAACTTAATTCTGAAACTCGTACTTGTCCGCAAAGCTTCACGTCTATTGTCCATCCATGCTCTCCCGCTCGGTCTACTCCAGCTCACTGAGGAACTTCTCGGCCTCGAGAGCGGCCATGCATCCCGTTCCTGTTTCAAAGACAAATGTCAGCACACGAATACCCCCTCTTTTTTATTTTATTTTTATTTTGCATTTCGGTCTCTGATGTTACTCCGCTTGAGTATTGCATGCGGATGTGGTAGCCGAGATGCATAAATAGCGGTACATGGACACGCGCACATACACTCTCGTGTATACATGTCTAAGTAGAGCAAGAGGAACAACCAAAAAAAGTTGGGAAGAAAGATGAACGATCCAAACATACCTGCACTGGTAATGGCCTGTCTATACCTCTTATCCTGCACGTCTCCAGCCGCGAACACGCCCTCGACACTGGTGAGCGTCGTGCCGGGCTTGGTGACAATGTAGCCGTCGGAGTCCATGTCGACCTGTCCCGTGACGAGCTTGGTGGCGGGATCGTGTCCGATGGCATAAAACAGCCCACTGGCCTCCACGACGTCCTCTTTCCCGGAGACGGTGTCCTTGATGACGAGGTGAGACATGAGGCCGTCGGTGTCGGAGCCCCGGATCTCCGTGGCGACGGAGTTGAAGCGCACCGTGACCTTTTCGTTCTTGAGCAGTCGCGTGGCCATGGTTTTGCTGGCGCGCAGGACGTCTCGCCTCACGAGAACAGTGACGTGGCTGCCGTACTTTGTCAGGAAGGTGGCCTCCTCGGCGGCCGAGTCGCCGCCGCCAATGACATAGAGCGGCTTATTGCGGAAAAGGGGCAGGGCGCCGTCGCAGACGGCGCAGGCGGAGATGCCGTTTTGCCAGTACTTGTCCTCGCCGGGGAGGTTCATGCGGCGGGCGGAGGCGCCGGTGGCGATGATGACGGCGTCGGCGGTGTGCGTCTCGTCGGGGGAGAACTCGGTCGTGTACTTGAAGGGCCGGGCGGAGAGGTCGAGCGTGTGGACGGTATCAGTGATGACCTCGGTGCCGAAGCGCTCGGATTGGAGCTTCATCTTGTCCATGAGTTCTTGGCCCATGATGCCCTGGGGGAAGCCGGGAAAGTTCTCGACCTCGGTCGTCGTCGTGAGTTGGCCGCCTGCGGCAATGCCATTGGCCATGAAACCTTCATAGAGGACGGCTATCCAGAGAGAGAAATCGTTAGATGTATATTTTTACCACATGAGTCTCTGTGCTGTTGTTTGGGGGGGGGGGGGGTTCAGAAAATATTAATAAATAAAGATGGAAATACAAAATTACAGACTACTTACGCTTCAGTTCCGCGCGAGCCAAGTACACGGCAGCAGTGTGAGCCGCCGGCCCAGAGCCAATAACTAGAATCACAAACAAATCAGCCACGACCTCGTCTGCGTCTCTGTCTCCAAAGGCTGGCCAACGAGCACATACTAACAACCTTGCTGTGCATCTTTCGCGCCCCCTCTGGCAAAATGACACCCGAGGTTCTCGTCTGAAACGTCGCCGCTGCAACCGCAACAGATAGCCCAGCAGTCGAGCGTAGCGTCCGCCGGAAAGTTGAGGCGAACAGTTTGGCGGTTTCGGGGACGAGAGAAGGGAAGTTGGGTCGAGACGACCTTTTTGGATTTTGTGGTCGGGATGTTTCGTATTTGAAGGGAAGAATCTGCGACGGATGACTGCTTGAAGATGTGAAGGGATGTGACGGGCTTTGATCTAATTTATTTTTATCTTTACTTTTACCTTTGTTTTTCGTCCTCCAACGTAGCGGCCCGCGAAAATGTCGTGATAGCAGTGGCGGGGAGGGATTGGATGGATCCGCATGTGGGGCAGGGGATCAGTTTCGGCGGACGCCGGGGGAGCGGGCACGGGCTTTGTGGCGACTGGACTTCCTCCAGTCTGGACGTGCATTATTAATCGCAGTGACAACATTAGCATTAGGGACTAGAGAAAAGGGCTGCAGGCACGTGGGGCACTGTGCGGATTTTAAACCAAAGCATTTAGTGTTGTCTGATCTGGCACCACGTGAAACAGAAAGAACATTATGTGGAATGGGAATTTTCCAAAATTATCACTGTTGCCACTTTCCTGCAATCGCAGAAAAAAAAAAAACTGGAAACAGATATCCCCCCTCATATTCACCGCTGTCCATCCTCTCCTGTACTCTTCCCAAATCGTACTCCCAGCCCTCCAATATCCCTCTTGAAGAACTTACCAAAATTCCTCAAATTCTCGTTGATAGTCGCCTTCTCCATGCTCTGTCCAGTCGCTGTCCCATTCCCAATATCCCTCGCCGCACTTAGAAGCTTTTCTCCCAAAAGTCCCGCGTCGAATCGCGTACCCGATGACGCCCCAGTAAGTGTCGACGCCGCCGCTCCCGGGCCGCCGGCACCCCCCGCCGTCGTCATCAAGAGGGGCGTGAGAAGCGGTGAGTTTTGGACGAGTTTGTCCTTGAAGCTACCGTCTCTGTGAATGCCGAATAGTTCGATGAGGTGGGACTGGTCTTGTTTGCGAACACCTTTGAGTTCGAGGATCTTCTTGAAGTTGCTGTCGGACCGGTCGCCGATATGGATGAGGTAGGCTTGGACGAGGGCCTCGGGAGGTGATTGGTGGACTTGAAGCGTTTTCAGCAGGGGATCCATGCGATTCATAGAGTGCTCGACGCGGCGGACAAAGCTTGACGGTGGCGTCTGTTGTTGCGTGGAGGATGGGTTCTGGTTGGAGAGAAGATTGCCGAATGACTTTGTGAGCGCGTACTTGTCGACGAGCATCTACCGTTCAAAATCTTGGTTAGGTTCGATTTTCTTCACAAATGGATCGATGGGGCAGTTGGGGTGCGTGATTATGGAGTTTGCCATAAAACATTATATGTGTGTGTGCGCGCGTGAGACAAAGACAGAGACAGACAGAGAGAGAGAGGGAGAGGGAGAGAGAGAGAGAGAGAGAGAAAGCGTGCTCACCTGCTGCGCCCCAACCTCTGATATCGGACGGCATTGTACAATGCTGCTTATATATGCCTGGGCCAAGTGCTCTACCAAGTTGTCGCAAAAAGCCCGGGCATACTGCTGCTTGGTCACCACCCCCAAGATCTCCGCCGTCTTCGCGTTGACATGCCTCAGTAGCTCACCCACATACGAGCTCTGGTCGCCCGCCACATCCATGGTACTCCAGTTGGTATTCCTCATCTCTCGCCACGTAGCCTCGCAGTCCAGCTCGACGATGTGCACCAGTGCCAGCACAGCAGCGCTGGCCACGCCCAGGAACGCATCCGATTGAGACGACAGGTCCACCTTGGCGATGAGTTCGTTGTCGATACGCTTCTTGATACTCTCCTCCAACTGGTTCGTGTTTGTGTGCCAAAAGTCGGCCGTGTTGAGAACCAGGACGACTTGTTGAATCGAGGGACTCTGCGAGCCACCAGCTTGGAGGATGTGCAGTAGAACTTGTTGTGCGTATTCGTCCAGATATTTCGACAAAACCTTGGACAAGTCCAACAGGCGATCGCTGGTGGACAATTTGGCGCATTGCGACAACGTCAATTTGTAAAAGTGGAACAACTCAATGGCCGACGGTATCACGGCCTGCGGGGAGAATTCTTCATCATCATCGGCCATGAGTGGCTGGCTCCGATATCTGGGAATCATGGCCGCCAATTGTTTATCGTGCGACTCTACCCACAGACTCAGATATGGCTCAAAAGCCACGGAAATACAGCCATTGAAACTGTGCGTCTTCTCCTCTATCGAGCTTAGCGTGTCAATGCTCGCTCTGGGTTCGTTGAAGAACGTCTTTTCGATGCTCTGTTCAAAATCCAGCGTCTCTTGCAAACAATTCAGTAATAGATTGACGTCAAGCTTATTTCCATCACCTCGTCGTGTGCTTCTCTCCAGTATTCCCTTGAAATCGTCACGCGTGCCGTCACAAAAGGCCGTTGCCAGCAGCTCGCCTACATGCCAATGTGAAGGGAAAATGCCAGCATGATCGTCTTCATGCGTCTTCATCATGCGCTTGAACCACGCGTATCTCCGACCAATATTATCCAGGCTCCCTGCCTCATCGTTGCCCCGAAAGACTTGTCGATATTCTCGTAACTTGGTGTTGACGTACCAAGTTGTGATCCGTGACTTTGCCGTGTCTCCTAGCGCATCCATGACAAGACATGCCTCCACGAGCGTGTTTTTCTTGGCAGCCAATTCACTCTTGGCAAATGCCATCTCGAAGTCTTCGCATACCTGCTCCAACAATTGCCTCTGTAGCTCAGAGACCTCCCGGCTCAGCGTTGCTATTTGCTCAATGCTTCGGTAGCTGTTAAAGTGTTTCATGAGCTGTAAAACAGCTTGAAGCAGGCCCGCACATTCCCGATACTGCCGAGCCTTGGCTAGCCCTCTCAGTTGCTCGTACGCGGTCGTCAGCATCTGCAGTCTTTTGAGCGCTGTCATGCTTAGCGTCAGATTCCGCTTCGTGCCATCCAGTCGCTTGATCTCGGCTGTCATGGACGTTATGTTCTGTTCCGTCTCTAGCGCCCTTGAACGTACGGTTTCGATTTTTCGGAAAAGCTGTGCCAGATCGGACTGTGCTGACTGCATCCTTTCCAGACTCGAGTCGGGCTTGTAGGCTTGTTCGAGTTCGAGGTTGTTGATTTCGCTGGATAGAACATTGTAATGCGCCCTGAGGGTTTGCGATACCTGGTTGATGGACGAGACAGCCGATGGGTGAGCAAAGAGCATGTTCAAATGTTCCATTGGGTCATAGTTTGCTGGTGACCAGAGAGATGATGACGAAGAAATAGCCCATTAGCCAGCTGCCTAGGAAAGTTTCGTTATAGAGTCCATTGAGTCCGCTTACCAGCATCTAGAGATACCTCTGCATGATTTCCATTCATCTTGACGCATATGGAAGAGATTCCTCGAGTTTCGCAGGCATTTCGAACCTCTCGCTCGCTCGTTTTGGACAACAAACTTCACTTTCTTCGTATCTGTTACTTTGGCGCGAATACGGGTTCGTTGAACGAAGCTGTGGTGTCAACGTGGCAAGGCACCTTCGTTAGCGATCTGGTCCCTCAGATCAGCCAACGCTTCTCCTTCCTATTGATGCCAAAAAAGCGGGTCGAGTGACCATTTCGATCTATTGGCCTTCCTCTGCCCTGCGGACTGGAGGGAGTTGTTGCCAGACAACCATTGCATCATACAGTATTGACCCCTGAATGATTTCAAACCTCGACATGAGAAGGATAATTGAGCGAATCAAAAAATCAGTCATATGTAGTCAGGGATCCGATATTACACCATACTATGTGTAATTTACTAGTAGAAGCATGTACCTACAAATAAAGCTTTAATCCTTGTTAGATTGCCCATTAAGCAAGCCGCCGATCAAATCACGTGCGCTGGGATGCTAAGGAGAGCGGCCGTAAAGAGCTGTACCGGACGTAAAATCATTCAAGGGATTTATGCTACAATACCTACGTGGTACAACGAGTCGTGGGTAATTCCGTAACTTCTTACACCACATGCAAATTTGTGGGGCGAAATATTCGGAATTATTCCCTGAACGCACTACATCTATCTCGGGAACAAGAACAAAACAAGCACGGGTATGATAACATAGTAAATTTGAAATTTTACCATGAATTTTCTCCATTGATACGTTTCTCTCATCATAATCGCTGACCAGGGTACGCAGGACTGGAATGACATTTTTCTTTCTTTCTTTTTTTTTTCATTGCGGAAGACAACATGCACAGTCAACGATAAGAAGTATTGGAAGTTGAGGACTCGATTTTTTTGAAGGTGAATACCATTTCAACGCTACCGTAATTTCGATGAACCGCTGTGTCAAAACACTCAAGACTATCAGCGCGTAGTTCTTTCTCTAGTCCTCATCAGGAGCTCTGTCCAGTTCCAGACTCTCCCTTTCTTTGACGCCGTTGTCCTTGCTCTTCTTTCTCATAGAGAAGCGCCATGAGCTCATCCTGCTCTCCCTGCTCTCCTTTGACTTTGACGGCCCAAGAGACGGACTGCTAGTCATACTGTCGTAGCTACGTCCAAATAGGGCGCCGTCATCGCCTAGGTCATCGACGTCACCGATGCTCGATCGTTGCTCGGAGGAAATATATCGGTCTGAATTGGCTGTACTTCCTGGGCTTTTCTTAAAGAGCCCCGATTCTTTGCCGAGTCGAGATGAAAGACTAAACTTGCCAGAGCTTCCCTTACGAAAAAGTTTCTTGACTACGTTGTCAGATTCTTTCATGTTTGACGTGGAGACGGAGTTCATGTCCGAGGGCGTGTTGGAGTGCGTCAGATCCAACTGCAGTGATTCGCGTGACTCGGACACGGATGTTCCCGTATGGACAGAGAATGTGTCTCTGGACAAGCGGAAATCTGACAGGGCGTCGTCTTGGTTCTGAGATAGCTCAATGCCTGATGTGGCCACTTCCTTTCCCTTGGCCTTGTCCTTTGTGCGATCTTTGTCTCTTTCTCTTTCCTTCTCTTTGTCTGGACCCCTAATTCCGAATATGAGCTTGAATGGTCGGGCCGTCGGATCTAAACGCTGTGTAATGGATTTTGATGAGTCCAAGGGAGAGCCATCACGAGAAACAACAGGAGGACGTGATCCAATCACCCCAACTTGGCGGGCCAGCGTCTGGGGGTCTCTCAAATCATCCTCGTCCAAGATCTCGTCTTCGGCGGAGGCTAATGTGGTTGTTAGAGCCGTGGTCGAGCCATGTAGAGAAGGTCGCCTAGACCCGGTTCGGCTTGGCCAACGATTATCGTTAGGCGACCAGACACGATTCGCGAGCCCGGTAGCATCACTCGGGGCACCCCAGATAGAGCCGTTGTCCGTGGACGGACGGTCCATGGAAGTAATGGACGATGGTCGAGAGTGGCCACGGTCCCGGTCGGAGATGGCAAAAAATCGAGAATCCTTGAAAGAGTTGACCTTGATGCGTCCAGAAGCGAGGGGTTGCGAGCCTCCCAACGAAGCATCTTGGCTTGTGGAAGCCTTACTGTTCCAAGGCCAATATCTTCGCCGATTTTCCAGCGCCTCAATCTCGTCCAAACCACGAGGAAATGACTGGCTTTGGCCAGGCTTGAGTGTGCCAATAGGCGGACCGCTTTGTTCCGGCGCCTTGGCTGCCCTGTTGCTTCTGTGAAAAGTGGACAAGAGACTCGTCAGTCGATGGCCACTCGCAGGCGGTGCGATGGGGGAATGATTCAAATTACTCGCGTCTGTGTAATGAGAGAACGGCAGGTTGTGGCTGGAGCCATGGGGACTCGAAAAAGCATGATATGACGGCGATGGCGAAATCGGAGATCGTGCATCGTCCTCGTTAGCCGTGACAGGTTCGGGCAGCGCTGGGCCGCCGGATTCCTCAACTTCTTCACATTCCTCAGTGTCGTCGAAGATATTGGATGGCAGCAGAGTCTGTGCAGTAGGACTCAGCGGACCGCCGACTGCCCTGAATTCTGCTTCGAATTGTGAAGCGCCGTCTGCATTCGATGGCATGTCCATGAAAAAGCCGTGACTATAGGTGATGGGGTTAAAGCCCGCACGTCCTTGTTGAAAGTTGGGCTCAGCGGGAGCCAAGGGAGGTGGCGATGATATCGGGGTACCTCCCATACCACTACCAGACCCAGGAAAGCTTGAGTTTTTCGCATTCTGTGCTGATCCTGACGGTTCGAAATCAAGTGCCCCGCATGATGGCTGATTGTAGAAATTGAGGCCGGTCTGTTGATGTTGCTGCAGAACAGTCAACGCCTGAGTCAAAGATCTGATTTGTTGTTCTAATAAAACCGCCTGTTTTGATTCCTCCACACATCGATCATGCAGCTCTTTGCGACAAGAGTTCCACTCTTGCTGCAATTTATGGTCTTCTTCCTTCCACTGCTCATCGTTGGCCCCGGGAAGACGTTCTCTTTCGGCCTTGAGCAATTGAAGCTGTTTGCCTCTGTCCTTGAGATCCGCTTCCAGCGCAGCGCACTTTTCCTGGAGAAGCGCAGTGCTTTCATCGAGATCTCGAACGTCGTGATCGCGCTTCTCCGCCAATTCTTTCTTCTGCGCCTGAAATTCTTGACGCTCCTTCCTCATCCGTTCTATCTCATTTTCGAGCTTGACAATGCTCTCTCGGACCTTGGCCTCCTTGCATTGCTTTTCCTTTAATAGTTGCTCCTTTTTCTGTTTCTCCTTCTCCGCTGTTCGCATCATCTCCATAGTTGACCGGATTGTGGCTTTGAGCTGTGTTGTGTGCTCCTCCTTCTCCTTGAAAGCCAGTCTCTTGCGATCCCTATCCTTCTTTAATTCTTCTTCTTGCTGAGCAGCTTCGGCTTGTTCTCTCGCAATCAGCAGCACTGTCGTTTCAATTTCTCTCCTAGTATTCTCAAATTTGTGATTGAGTTCGGACAGGGACATTTCTGGTTCATTCGGGTTCGATGATCTCGTTTGAGTTTGATCTGCGCTTGCTATTGATGGAGAATGCCGTCGATTCATCGTATTGCGTCGCTGTCCAGACGCAATGCTCAATATATCCCTAGAACTATTGGCCACCCCATCGAGCACGGGTGTAGCCTCGACCGCGGGCAAGGAAGAACCTGTGTCATTGGCATTGGCAGAGTCTCCATTGATATCCGCGTTCGATTGATCGGGGTCTACAAAGTTGGACGGCAGGCGTGAGTTCCCTAGTAGGGGACGGCCATCTTTGCCAAACGTTCTCAGCCGGATGACGGGACTGCCTGCTCTAAAGTTGTTGGCGCCGACAGCTACGACCCTGATATTATAAAAATGATTTGGCTTCAAGCCAGTAATTGTAATACCGGCTTCACTTCCTGTTGCTTCCCCCACTATTTCATATGAATTAGTATCAAGGAATGCTCCTCCGTAATGCCCTCGCAGCAGGTTGCAATTACCTTGAACCCCGTTGACTTGGATTAGATATTGTGGAGCGAGTCGATGGGAAAGAGGTCGAGCCCAAGCCAGTGTGGCAGCATCTGACCGAATACCCGCGAGGCATACTTCGGGAGCTTGAGGAATATCTACACCAAGAATGTTGACAAGCTCGGACACAGGTTTCCAGAAGATCTGGAAGGCGCGATGCACGAGCCTGAGAGAAGGGCGGAAGCACCGCTTTGTCAGCAAATTTGAAGAGGTTTTGTTTGAGAGGAAGAAAAAGGACAAGAAAAAGAAAAAGGAGGAGGAGGAGGAGGATGAGGAAAAAAAAAAGATCAAACATCTTGATGTTACGAAAATGTACGGATATAAATGTACTCACCAGGCAAAGGCTGCCAAGACTATTGCCATCTGTAAGCGTTCAATGGGCGTGGCACTGACGACAACCTCTTGAGCAGTAAAATAGATGAGGTGCATTAGAGTAGGACCATAGACGTGGAGAAGAATGACAGCGGCGACGGCGTAGACAAATTTTCGGATTCCCGCCAAGTGGCTACGCAGCGACCAGAGGCTGATGAGAGCAACGAAGAGCGTGATCAAGAGCGAGAGGTCCCATGACATTATTCTCAGCCCTCGAAGCGCCAGTGAGAGGGGAGAAAAGGCGCCGAGGAAGAGATGGTGGTGGTGGGGAGCAAGGCCAGGCCGCAATCGTCGTGAGGTGGCCGGTGTTGGTTGATGGGAAAATGGATGGAAAATGGCGTTTGGAGAAATCCTGGCCTGGCTCTTGCCTCTCACGCTCTCACGCCTCGACGCTCCCACGCGCCGACAGGCAGCCCCGACTGGGTCTGGTCTGTTTTCCAATGGATGGTTGCGAAGGTACAGGTACCTCGGATGCATACCGTGGCTCTAAAGATCGGAATGTACCCACCCCGTATTTCCAGACGCACCCCTACTAGTGCCTGCAGCGAGCTTGGAAGGCAGGCAACACACACACACACACACGCGCGGAAGGAAGCACTGGTTCCGGACCCTACATGACCGACCTTACAGGCAACATCATGAAACTTGGTTTAATTCTGAGCAAGTTTGAATACTGAAAAAAGCTCTGCGCTCCGTGGATGCTGCGGAGGGGGTAGTCGTAAAGAAGTACGAGCTCGTTTTGGACCTTACCCACCGTGTGTGGCCTCGAATATTTGCAAAAGAGAAGGCATAGCGTTCTGGGTCATGAACAGCGTCAGCTTCCCAACGTTTTGGCAAGGCTGCGCAGGCAGCGCTTCTGTGGACAACGTGAAGCCGTTGAAGAAGCGACGGCGTGATGAGAAGCCTGATGAAGAGTCGCCATGCCTCTGCTCGCAGACGTTCTGGGTCATGAACAGCGTCAGCTTCCCAACGTTTTGGCAAGGCTGTGATGGTGCGCAACGCACGGCGCAGGCAGCGGGAACAAGGCTCAGGTTCCAAGTCAAGGTCAGGGCGGCGACGACAACGATGCCGAGGCCATCGCAGAGAGTGGAATGGAAAGTGGACCTTTGCTGGCGTCAAAAAAGGCAGCGCAGGCTGATTTTTTTCTCTCTTGATGGACGGGATGAGAATTACTCACTCATCCCCAGAGACCGCCCACCAGCTCAACTCGACATGGGCCATGAATATCAGGATGCCGGAGCGGTGAGCAGGCGACGCACTACAACACACGTCGCTGTTTCTCTTGTCTGGCCGCTGCCGCTGCCGCTTGAAATGACGTTCCAGGCATCACACGTTGGGCTGAGCCGCAAGCAGGCCGGTGGCTCGTGAGCGAGATGTAGGGAAGAGGGATGCTTGCATGTCGTGAGAATGGGAGGACTGTGGTGGACAGGGTCGATACGAGCCGGTCGTATCAGTGGCGAGCCTTGATCTTTGTTTCTCTCTTTCTTCTCTTGGTCTGCTGCGTCCTTTTTTCTTGGGGGTGTGTGTAATCATTAATTGATGCCGCCAGATAGAGCCCAGGCGCCCAGATGGCTCCCCCGAGTCCCCCCGTGCCCGCCCCCGTGCCCCCCCCCCGGCCCCTCCAGGCCCCATCCAGTGCCCCTCCCACGTCACCCCAGCTGACCAGGCTAGCCATGAGGTCGGCACCAGAATAACAAGTCTGCCCTGGCCTGGCCTGTTGAACGCCGGCCGTCGCCCAACAGCTGCTCAACTAATCTCCCACATGCTTCGTCGTTTCGTACCCGTCTCTATATGCTCTTCTCCGGCGGGACTGGGTAAGCATATATACATGTGTAAATAGCATCATTCATCTTCCTCCATTATCCATCGTCTTCAAGCAATTCCTGCTTGCCCAGCCGTCAGCCTACAACACCTGGACGTCCTCTCGCAACCTGTCTCGTCTGCGCAACAAAGCGTCATCGACTCCATCGTCATCGACTCCATCTTCATCGTTTGCTCCTTCTCCCGTTTCTCTTGAGACCAGAACATTGAACTGTTCAACGCATCGAACATACGCAGTGCCCCCTCGTGTCGCTCGACTACCAGGATACCATATTTCTTTCCTTGACAAGAGCTTCTCTCGCCAGCCATCGTCTGGACCTGCAGTGACATTTCTTCAGCACACTGCATGTGCGCATCCGAGCGAGCTCGAGCGAGCTACTCTTTTTTTGCTCTTCGCTTTCTCATCGACAAGCAAAGACGTCCCCTCTCTGAAGCTTTCTCGAGACACAGATTATTGCCGTTGAGCCCAAAAACCTGTGCCTCTTTGCACCAGACCCCGTGGCACGATGCAGTACGTTCGAAACCTCAGCGACTCTGTCTCGACAGCATGGAACTCCATCAACCCCGCAACTCTGAGCGGTGCCATCGATGTCATCGTCGTTGAGCATGATGACGGCACCCTGGCCTGTTCGCCCTTTCACGTGCGGTTCGGCAAGTTTTCGCTCCTGCGGCCGTCGGAGAAGAAGGTTGAGTTCAAGGTCAATGGTATAAAACAGGACTACTCCATGAAGTTGGGCGAGGGTGGCGAGGCCTTCTTCGTATTTGAAACGACGGAAAATGTGCCCGAGTCGCTCCAGACCTCTCCCCTCGTTTCTCCAGCGAGTAGTCCGACACTGGGTCCCGAGGAAGTGCCCTCTGGTCTTAATGACCCAGATCCTCTGGATCTTAACAGACATTTTACATCCAGCTCTTCTCGGCCAGAACCATCTGTGCTTCAAGCACAGCCAGACGAGAATGGTATTTCTCCCCCCCCCCCCCCTTTTGCGATAGCTAGTAGTATTTCCCCAACTATACGCGATTCCTGATACCAAACATCTTCTTTTTAGGAATCATCACTCCGCCCTCAGCGTCTCCAGACTTGCCAAAGGCGCGACCTGCTTCTGGTGACTGGTCCAAGACTTTACCAAGGCCCCGCAGCGAGCATCTCTTACGGGAATCTGCGAGATCGCTCGTGCGTGAGGACGAGGCAGCAGATATGAAACTCAGAGACCCCAATGAATCGGAACGATCGCACAGTCCTCCACCAATGGGGATGGAACGGGCCAAGACTTTGGCCAAGGAGCTCTCGGCTGCCAATATCCCCAGTCGCGTCACGGAAACTGGTGATCTCATGCTCGACATGACTGGCTTCAAAAGCAGTGAAGACGACATGCTACAAGCTGAAATCCTTGCCAGAAAGATTCTTTCGGAAGAGCTTGAGGGCAACTACGATATTGGCTCACTTTTTGGGTTCGATGAAGAGGGCAACCTGTGGATCTACAGTAGTGAGGAGGCTAAGCTGGCAGCCATGAATAAAACCATTGAGTCTTCGCTGAAAGCTCATCGTCACAACACAGCGGCAGATGCCATCTCCGACCCTGGTTATCAGAGTGACGCTAGCGACGTCACTGTTAGTCCCGTCGTACCCTCACACCGACGATCCGAATCCGATGCTGGCCCATCCGGTTTAGAAACTCCTCCCCGGACTCCCTTAGGCACAGGCTACGCTGGAAACCCCAATATCAACTATGCCAAGACGTTGCGCCTGACTAGCGCCCAGTTAAAGGCCTTGGAGCTCAGACATGGAGAGAACTCGATGAGCTTTACGGTAAATCGGGCAACCTGCTCTGCCAACATGTTTCTGTGGAAGCACGAAACTCCTGTTGTCATCTCGGACATTGATGGCACAATTACCAAGTCAGATGCTCTTGGGCACGTGCTCAACATGATTGGGCGTGATTGGACGCACACCGGTATTGCCAAGTTATATAGCGACATTGCTCAAAATGGATACAATATCATGTATCTCACCAGTCGCTCTGTTGGCCAAGCCGACTCAACCAGAGCCTACGTCAACGGCGTAGTCCAGGGAGGTTGCAGGATGCCCCACGGCCCTACAATCCTCTCTCCAGATCGCACCATGGCTGCCTTGCGTCGAGAAGTGTATCTACGCCAACCGCACGTGTTCAAGATGGCTACCTTGCGAGACATCAGCAGCCTCTACGGCCCAGATCACAGTCCCTTTTATGCCGGATTCGGTAATCGTTTGACGGACCAAATTTCTTATCGCACGGTGGACGTGCCGAGAACGAGAATCTTTACCATTAATTCCAACTCGGAGGTGTCGCTAGATCTGCTCAGTCTCAACAAGCTCAAGATGAGCTACGTCAATATCAACGAAGTTGTCGACCATTACTTTCCGCCCGTGGCAACGCTGGTCAAGGGGGGAGGAGAAGACTACACGGATTTCAAGTACTGGCGAGATGAGCCACTAGAGCTTGACGATTTCTCAGCCAGCGATAGCGACGAGCTTGATGCGCCGGCGGCAGACAACGAGAGCACATATACCGATGATGATGAGGAGGAAGAAGAGGAAGAGGAGGACGAGGAGGATGAGGAAGATCTTGGCGACGGTCTAGTCGACAGTTACGCCTCACGCGCATCAATGAATGAAAGTATCGATGACGACAACATTGAGGGCGAAGAAGAGGAGTACCTGGATGAAGAATCGTATTTGGACGAGGAGGAGGAGGAGGAAGGCGAATACTACGGAGAAGGAGATGACGAGATGATACTCGATAATGTTGAAGAATCCAAGCTCGCCAATCGCCTCGCCGAGGTGAATCTCTCAGACAAGGCCGTGGAGGAAGATACTGGAGCAGAACTAATAACAGGGGTTGGTCAGCTATCTCAAGAGAAGAAGAGCTCAAATTGAATAGACCAAGTTGTCGATATCAGAAGGGAAAGCTAAAATAGGGGAGGGAAAGAAGCAGTTTGCGGAACCGACGCGATCGACCGATATATTATCTGAATAAGGGACAATGCGAGAAGTCCTTGAGATGCGACTCTGCGAGAGGTCTTAGCCAGCCGTCGATTCACCTCTATGAATGGGCAAAACAGGGATAAAAGACAGAAAAATCTGTTCTTTACGTGTCTGAAGAGGACAATAGAAAGGACAAGGAGAGGTTCAAATGGACGAAGAAAAAAAATAATTCATGCATGAGAAACATTATTACAGACCTGCACATTTTAGGAACTTTCATCGACAACGAAAGACACAAAAAGGAAATCCAAAGAGAAAAAAACTTATACAAAGATTCCTGGTTTTTAGAAACGCAACGCAGATTTAGAGAATATGGAGAGGGTGAGATGTCCAAACTGCCGCCAGAAAAGGACATTGGCAGTACTCTTATTTTCATTCTTGTGTTTTACCATGGACATGATTTTTATCTTTCCGAGGAAGTACGCTGGTGAGCGTGGGTAGCAGTGGGGGACTTATAGATTGGGTTCCGGGGTGTAAAAGGTGCATAGGAAGCAAGAGGCATAGCGAGGCGTTGATATAGAACATGGCCTGGATGCATGATCAAACTCTGTGGCTCGAACTACATTTGTGGTTTTTGCGTTCATCATCAGCAGTGTAGTGTACCTGGAATGCATTAGAGGTATCAAAGTCCTTAACGTGTTATCGTCTAGTAAGCAAAGCAATTCACAGGAGCTGTTTTTCTTTTCTCTCTTTTCTTCTCTCCCTGTCTTTTCTCTCCCTCCTTTTCTTCTTCTGCTTCCATCTTATAGTAGCGGAGTTTGTCTCCAAGTTCCTGAATATATGTATATCCATTATGGAAACAGGTATATATACAATGCACTACGCATGGGTTGTCCGCCAGTCACCAGAGCATGATAGCAACATCTCGATCCGCCAGCCGGATAGAGCAAACAGCAATACCGACCTATCCGCCTGCCAGCAGAGCAATGGTGCGTTATCCAACGCAGCGGTCCGTCCGAGGCGAATACAGAGCCTAGAGCTTATTTTCCGCCAAACTCCCCTCGCCCGGGAAGGGAAACCCAACATTTGTTCGAGCAAAGTTGACGTGAACGAATGGCTGCCTGTGCCTGTCTCGAGTAGGTGCATTCCGGTCTCGTGAATATTGTGTATTGATTGCGGGACGTTACGCTGGATATGGAAGAGGTGTTTATATGGTTTGTTCTTTGTGCTCCATGGGTCTTGGTGCGGATATGTATGATACATGTTATCTTGTGCTTTTTGCATTGAATCCTGTGACTAATTCTCACTTCTTTTCATCTCTTTTCACTATTTCCGTTTCTCTTTCCATCTCTTCTCATCGCTGATCATATTTCCCCACCATCTTACGTTTCTTTATTCATCTCACCCCATTTCATATCACTTCTATTCTTCTTCTTCTTTTTTTTTCCAAAAAAATAAACAATAAAAAAAAACCTTGTTCAGCTCAAGAGTCCCCGCTGAAACTCAGCAACTCTTCTGACTTCCCCCCCTCTCAGACAAATACCTTAGCCGGATCTCAACAGCCCGCCTGTGGGCTTCCAATTCCTCCACCTTGGCAAGCTGCATGACCGCGGAGCCGACGTTTTCGAGGCCCCGGGGGGTCAGGTTCGAGCACGTAATGTGTTTCATAAAGGAGGCGAGATTGACGCCTGAATATTGCTTGGCGAAGCCGTATGTAGCTGTTTTTTTTTAATAGTGTTAGAAAGTGTATTATTCACATAAAAATTTATTCTTCGGGCCTTTTCTTTTTCTATTCACGGATGAGGAAGACGAAAGAGGGGGGGCTTACGAAGCGAGTGGTTTACTCCAGCAGAGTAGTCGCCCACGCTCTCCGGGGTCCATTGACCGATAAAGACGCTCCCGGCGTTCACCACCTGGTCTACCGTCTTGGCAGCGTCGTTGGTCTGCAGAATGAGGTGCTCGGGTGCGTACTCGTTGCTGATGCGCATCGCCTCCTGCATGTCCTTGACACGCACGGTGACGGAGTGGGCGATGGCGCCGCGCACAATGTCGACGCGGGGCAGGGCCAAGGCCTGGGAGTGGACCTCGTCGTCAATGGCTTGGAGTTGCTCGTCACTGAGATCGACGGCAATCAGAATGACTTGGCTGTCCACGCCGTGCTCGGCCTGGGACAGCAGGTCCGACGCGACAAAGGCGGGAATGGAGTCCTTGTCGGCCACGACGAGGACTTCGGAGGGGCCGGCCGGCATGTCGATGCTCACGCCGGCGTTGGTGTCGTTGCTGACATGCATTTTCGCGGCAGTGACAAACTGGTTGCCTGGTCCGAGGATCTTGTCGACTTTGCTGACCGACTCGGTGCCGTAGGCCATGGCTGCGACGGCTTGGGCACCACCGGCGAGCACGATGCTCTCGGCGCCGACTTTGTGTGCGACGTAGACGATCTCGGGGGTGATGCTGCCGTCCGATCGCGGGGGCGAGGCAAGCACCAGCTTCTGGCAACCAGCAACCATGGCTGGCACGCCAAGCATAAGGGCGGTGCTGGGGAGAACGGCAGTGCCGCCGGGAATGTAAAGGCCGACTCGTTCGATGGGTCTCGAGAAGCGGCCGCACACAACACCGGGCATGGTCTCGACCTGCAGAGGCTTGTCTTCCTTTTGGGCAGCGTGGAACCTCTTAATGTTCTCAAAGGATGTGTCGATGGCCTTGATGGTCTCCGCATCCAGATTCATGAGCTCCTGAGGGAACGGTGCCTTGATGACTGGCGAGGTGAGTGAGGTGGCTTTTTCAAACTTGTGAGTATATGAGAGCAAGGCTTTGTCGCCGTTCTTGCGCACGTCGTCAATGATGGGGGTGACGATTTTGAGAATGGCTTCGGGCGACTTCTGGGACGGTCGCTGCAAAGTCTTGATGAGGTCATCGTGGGAGACCTTGCTGGAATCGATGCGCTGCATTGCGATGCGCGCACTGGCAGGCTTCACCAGGGGGGATTCGGGGGCCGCGGCAGCAGCCGTGTCAGTGGTCGACTTCTGGTTGATGCCCTCCTTTTCCGCCCATTTTCCTTTGGCATTCCCCGGTCGTCTCGAGACTTTGAGGCTCTTTGCGTCCAGGTTGGCCTCGATATCAGCCAAGGTAGCACCGGAGCTGATGGCCTTGGTCAAAGCAAAGTAGATCAAGTCAGCGGCCTCAAAGGCGACTTCCTGAGGTGTCTTGGCGTCGCAAAGCTCTTCGGCCTCCTCCATGATCTTTGCTCGCAAGAGCTTTTCGTCGGAGAACAACCTGGCGGTATACGAGCCCTCTGGTGCAGATTGCTTCCTTGACAGCAAGGTCTTCTCCAGAGCAGGTATACCACTCAAGTTGCCGAAACAGCCAAACTGCTGCAGGTGGCAGAACCGACCCTTTTGCTTGACGACGAACTTGAGCGTGTCATTGTCACAATCCAGGGCCACTCGAACGAGTTCCTGGGTATCGCCCGACGTAGCTCCCTTGATCCATAATCCTCGCTTGCGGCTTTGATACACCCCGGTCTGGGTCTTGACAGCCTCGAGAATGCTCTCGGTGCTGGTGTAGGCAAGGCCAAGCGCGACGCCAGCCTCGTCCGTAACTACGGTGGGGATGAGACCATCCGGACGATCCGACTTCCAGTAGCTGGCAATGAGTTCGGATAGCAACAGCTTGTCCGCAACAGACTTGTCGGTAGTGAGACCCGTCGAGGGTAGAATGGGAATGGCATGGGCCTTCTTGGCGGCCTCGACGAATTGGTCCAGGGGCGTGCCGTCCACGGGACGCAAGTAGAGATTCCTGGGCTTGTTCAACTGAGCGGCCTCGATGAGCTTCTGCGACTCGGGAGACGTCAAGTCAAAACTGCTGACCAACAAGCCATGAGCCGATGCGGCAGAGAGGTCGGGCTTGGAGACGGCGGGGAGGACTCTGTCGCCGAAATCGGCGTATCGCGACAGGGCTTCGGGCGTGACAAAGACCTTGCGCGCGCCGCGATCGAGCAGAGCCAGCACGTCGTCGTGGGATTCGAGCGCGGTGGCGTCTACATGAGCGTGAAACTCATAGTTGTGGCGATTGAAGAAGCGGATGAGCTTCTCCTGGACCGCGGGCGTGGCCTGCAAGAAGGGATTGCCCAGGAGTGACACTTCTTCGCGCGTCAAGCCGTCGAGTTTGGCCAGCCCTGGCGGCACGGCGACGCTGATGAGGAACGGCAAGGGCAGTTCGGTCTCCATTGCGAGGGCTTTCTTTGAACCAGTCAAGATGGAAAGAGTCCTCGCTGCTTGCTTGCCCAAGTGCTGTGCTGCAGGAACGAGACGTCGAGGAATGCAACCACGTGCATAAATCAGTGAATCGTGAATGAGTCAACCAACCAACCAAGCCAAGCAAGTGCCTCGAACAAAAGCCAGCTGGTGGTGGGGCAGATCCGGCGGCGGTCCAGCTGGCTGGATCAATCACTCGATTGGTTGGTTGCTGCCAGCTGAGTGGACCAGCCCGACCTGGCCGGACCGACCAGGCTGCACCGTCCAGGCCGCTGCGCGCCGGCATTGGCCGCTTGCACCACCTGCCTGGCGCATCCGAACATGAAATAACCTCCAAGCTCCCAATCCACCGCCCAGTCTGGCGATTGAGTGTCGCGCCTCTCGCCTTTGGCCTCTCGCCTCCCAATTCACCACGCCAACAACCGCATCTCACCATGACGTCGAGTCACCCACAGACAAATGGCATTCCGCCCCCACCCAGTGCCTCACAACCCGCTCCCACTCCCGCTTCCGCCTCAGCAGGCCAGCAGCAGCAACAGCAACAGCAACAACCCGGCGCAACATCGCCTGCACAAACACCCCTCAGCACCGCCGACCCTCGGCCTCGCGACTCACGCCTCGTCGAGCTCCTCCTCACCTCCCAAGGCGTCACGGCCTACGAGCAACGCGTACCCCTCCTCCTCCTCGACTTTGCCTACCGACACACCTCGTCCGTCCTCAACGATGCCCTCCATCTATCCGGCGATCCCTATGTCACACAAGCCGGTTCCAAACCATCCGCCGCCGCAGGAGCCACCGCCCTGGCCGCCGGCGATGCTCCCATCACCGCCAACGGCGTCAAGCTAGCCATTGGTGCCCGTCTGGGCTATCAGTTCCGTGGAGGGAGTAGCGGAGGCGGCATCAGCAAGGATTACATGCAGGAGCTGGCGAGGGAACGAAATAAAGTGGCTTTGCCGCGCATCGTTCCCAACGAATGGGGTATCCGACTGCCCAGTGAGCGCTTTGTACTCAGCGGCACGAGCTGGGGACTCAAAGATATGTGGGATGAAATTGGCGATGACGACGACGACGACGACGACGGGGATATCGACGTTGATGATAACGGCGATGCGAAGGGGGCGCCAGACGGAGACGCCATGGAAGGTATCGAGGGTCCTGAGCCTGAAGACGTGGGCGGTGAGGACGTCGAGGGCGGCACGGTGGAAGATGTCTTTGGGAATGATGTCGACCAAGAAATGGCCGAGTAGAAGACGCGTTGTTCGTTTCTCTGATTACCTTCGTTTCTCCCCCTTTGTCGATGGAATGTGGTGACCTAGTACTTGCCGCCTCCGTTATATAGGATGGCCGGCCCTAGTCCGGTGGTTGATACTTGATTTGGCGTTTCTGGCGTTCAAGGGGGCGACGTGCACAAAAAAAAAGGCAGATGGTAGCATAACCCCTGGTCTTGAGAGAACTCTTTTGCATGATATACCTCCCCCTCCCCTTTCTGGCGCCAATGTAGCCTTTTACATGATTGGCATTCCTTTTACGTGCTTATGCCGTACCATTGTCGTGTGTAACCATAGAAACTGACTCGAGGTTTCTACTCGACAAATCGACATGAGACCGTTGGTTAAGATGTGCAGTTCATCTTCATTGTGCCCGCGCCATACAACAGCATCTCTAATTCAATCACCACCATCTAAATCGCGCTCGTTCAAAAAAAAATTGTTGATCCGACAAAGAAAAACACCAGATTGTAGAACCCCAACCAAAGTCTGACTACTTACTGTATGAACAAGGAGAGAACTTTATGTTACATTAGGCCTTTACTGAAAACGGTATCTCGTACACTCTATACCCGGTTCACGCCTTTGGCCCACCTCCGCCGATTCCCACAGCCCCATTTAGAACTTGGGCTTCATGGTGTTCCTCAGTCTTTGGTAGTCGAACAAAGCGTCAATGTTACCAACAGCGCTGATGGCAATGTCCTTGTCCCACAACTTCCGGTTGGCAAAGTCCATGACATCAGTCTCGCTGATGGCATCAATCTTGCGCTCAATCTCGCTAGGCGTCATGCGGCGACCAGTGGTGATGATCTGGCGGCCAATGTCCTCAGCGACGGCAGTGGTGCCATCCAGAGACAGGAGGATGGAAGCCTTGAGTTGAGCCTTGGCACGCTCAACTTCAGCCTGACCAACATTGGTGCAGAGACGCATCCACTCACGAATGGAGAAGTGAACGAGGTCATCGAGAGAAGTGTATTTATCGGTGCTCAGGTAGATACCCCACAGACTACGAGACGAGATGAAGAAAAATGGTCAGTTCATTTTTTTTTGTTTTTGCACAAAAACAGGGCGGGAAGGGGAGGAAGGAGGGGGAGGGGGGCTCGTGAGACTCTAAATGGATGTCTAGAAATAAGGCAGGCTTACCCAGTATCGCTATAGCTTGTAGAGAAACTCATGAAGCTGTTCGCCAGCTCGTGACGGTGGACCAAGCCGCTGAGCTTGCTACCCTGGTGAGGAGCGTTTCCCATGGCCTTGTCATAGTTGCCGACAATAGCCTGAGTAACTAGAGCGGTAAAGTAATCCTCAGAGTTCCAGCTGACACCCTCGACGGCGAGAGCTACGTGAGCAGCGCCCATAGTATCATCGCGAACACGGACGTCGGAGCCGATGAAGTCCGCCTTCTTCTTGGACAACAAATAAGCCTGGTTCTCTGGGCCCTTGCTGGGAAGACCAGAGAAGTGCTTCTCGGCCAGCTCAACAAGTTGCTCATGAGGGATTCCACCAGCTCCGACCAGGACCATGCGGTCCGCGGTGTAGTTGTTCTTGATGTAGTTGGTGAGCTCGGTCCGAGTAATGTCGCGAATATTCTGGCGGGGTCCAAGAATGGTACGTCCCAAGGGTTGATGTTGGAAGGCGGTAGCGTGCAGATGGTCAAAGACAACCTCCTCAACCTGCTTCTCAACCTCTTCGGACTCGCGCAGAATGACATCGCGCTCACGCTCGATGGCGGACTCCTCGAGCTTGGAGTTTTGCAAGATATCGGACAGAATATCGACGCACCGGGGAACATCGGAATTGAAGGCCTTGGCGAAGTAAACGGTGTTCTCGCGCTATGAAATTTGTGTTAGGCCTCCATCATGTCGTTTGTCTCCCTAAAGAGAGCCAGGGGGCTTTGACGTTGACGCTCACCGAGGTATAGGCGTTCAAGTGACCACCCATGTTCTCAATTTCAAGTTCTAGTTGCTGCTGCGATCGCTTGGCGGTACCCTAGGCTGTGTGTCAGCGACTGAGAAGCCGATTGCCAGATAGACGACGTTTATGGTCCTACCTTGAAAGCAAGATGCTCGAGGAAGTGTGCGGTGCCGTTGTTCTCGTCAGTCTCGGCACGGGATCCGGCGTCAATCCAAACTCCGATGGTGGAGGTTTGAGCCCATGGCGAATGCTCGGTGGCAACCTAGAAGTCCTCAAGTCAGAATCATGTCACACAGTTTGTATATGGCAAGGCCAATTGGCCCCGGACGAGTGACGGTACGCACGGTCAAGCCATTCTTGAGTGTTGTGGTTTGGGTCTTGCCGACACTAGAAGGAGTCGCGAGGCCACGGCGAAGGAAGCCCGAGGCCGACAGACCAGCGCGGCTTCGCAGGCCCTGCGAAAGGTTCAAAGCTAGTCTGCGAGACGCCATGGAGGGTGGTTTGCGTGGCTCGGAGATGGATTGAGTTGTTTGACGAAATCTTTCGATCTCGCTCGGCTAGAAGCTTTCCTGAGGTGACTTGTGGCCTGAAGCACCAGGCGACCATTTTCGTTTTTTTGGCCATTCCGACCATCTCCGAGGCTTAGCCTTCCAGGGAAGGAGTTTGCCTATCTAGCCAATCAGAAAGTGGTATTACCAACCTGAACCTGGCAATCCATTCTTCTTGCCTTTGATTCTCCAATTGATCTCCCAAGTACCAGGTACTCCGAACCTACCTACCGTAAATACCAGGTAATATTTATTCATCCTTCCTTTCTCCTTTCATTCTACCCCCTGCTGTGTGGTTTCTCAATATGAGCAATCTGCATGAGAGTTTTGTCGATACTGCCTCAAAAGCCCTGTGATTAGTCTGTATACGATTGATAATTAAATTCTAATAGCTGTGGCCGAGCGCTATCATGATTTGTTAAGTCCTGCAATATTACGCTGACCTTCCATTGGCGTTGGGCGAGGGTCCGCACCTGCACACTCACACGTATGTACGTACATTGTATCTATACATCTCACATATGACATGTCGGATGCTCCTCGCTGGAGTCAAGCGCAATCGCGCCTCTTCGAACCTCTTCGAAGACGTGTTCGCTTCCTCATCACGACGACTTGCTGCCTCACTCAGCGTTTGCGTGGTCGCTGCAGCTCGTGTAGGTGACATAAGTTGCTTCGGAATATATGTATGCCAACTTGGGACAATACGCTGCCACCAGACCAGATATCTCTTACGTCAAGATTCGTCTTCCCGTCTCCTCTCTTTTTCGACCGCTAATCCCCCCCCTGCTCTGGGACAAATATGAGGGCCATGGTGCAGAGCTACCCTCCACTTGGCCAAGTGACCGTGGTCCAGACTGGTCACCAACAACTCACCGTGATTTTGGAAGTGTCTGCCGATCGAGAAAGGGAGCCTTGGGAAGCATCCCTATGGGTGTCTGTAGATGAAGGTAAATGGCATGAAGTCAAACTCGGCAGGACAGAGGAACATATGAAACCTTGGGAGCTACAGGAACTACCAGCTGGAAGCACGTTCCTGTACTTCTCTGGCTGGTTGTCCCTTCAAAAACGTGCAAATTTTACCGTCAAATTCCGCCCGTCAAGTGATAGGGCATGGACATGGGTTCGTGATGAAGATGGTCTCGGTGATGGAACTATGCTGTTGCAATCTCCTGCCCGTCATCCAGACAGCTGCTCACGACTACAGATTCCTGATCTGAACTCTGAATGGACGGTAACATCAGAAACCAGTCAATCTCCAGGCACGCGACTATGGTCCTTACGATGCCCCATTGACGGCTCAGTTGGGAACGATTCTTTCGTCCGCGCTGTGGAAATTGGTACGCCGTGGGGATTGTTTCTGAGGTATGCTCTGCTGCCGAATCATTCGCTGCACAGCCTTTCGTGTGTTGACGAATTCATCGGCCGTGTTCCTTTCGTTCACGTACGTCTTGCGTAACTAGAGTAGTCGCTGATTTTGTCACAGATGGTTCGCCCTGGTGCGTCATCGGTCTGCATGGCTGGGTCCTCGACAGGGATCATCTCGCTTCATGGTAGATGAAGATGCTATTCTGTGCTGTTTCCTTAGCTGCGAAGGACAAACAATGGCGATGCTCGCTGTCAGTGGTATTGACAACACGTCAGCCACATTTAGTGGCAACGCCAAAAATACCATTAGTGTCAATGTACGATTGCAATGTTTTGATTCGGTCGAAGCACGAATAGCTGATGGTCTCAGGCCCGAAATGATTCTTTATCTACGGGAACTATCAATATCTTGATATCCGAGGGTCCCCAGTTTGACAACACGGTTGCTTCTGTCATGTACGAGGCGAGGAAACTTGTGTCACCATATGCTGTGTCACGAGTTGATGATCCTGGGACTTTTGGTGGAATACATGCTCAAGCTACCGCTCGATGGGAATCTGAGTGGTACGACGGCTTAGGATTCTGTGAGCTTTCGTTTTGTTGTACCCAGGGAAAAAAAACTGCTCAGTAGAATCGACCTAACACATGGCCAGGTACTTGGAACTCCTTGGGTCAACAACTATCGGAAACAAAATTGCTTGATGCGATGCAAGAACTGGCTCAGAATGAAATTCACATCACAAACCTAATCATTGATGACAACTGGCAGTCTCTTGATCGCGCTGGACATGACCAATCCCAGCATGGATGGGCTGAGTTTGAGGCAGATAAGCATGCGTTCCCGAGCGGACTCAAGAGTCTAGTCAGCAGCATTCGAAGGCTGCATCCAGATGTTCGTCATGTTCTGGTTTGGCACGCCTTATTGGGATACTGGGGCGGCATCTCTCCAAACGGCGTCATTGCCGCGACGTATAAAACGTCCATCGTGGCACAAAGCAGTAAAGATCAGTCAACTCTTACTGTTGTTGCTAAAGAAGACGTAGCGCGGTTTTATGATGATTTCTACACATTTCTTATTGCATCGGGCATCGATGGTGTAAAGACTGACGTTCAAGTTATGCTTGACTTGTTCACGGAAGCAACTGATCGTCGAGACTTAATCTCGACCTATCTCGATGAGTGGTCGAAAGCATCCCACAAGCACTTTGGTGAAAAGGTAATTTCATGCATGTCGCAGTTCCCACAGTCTCTTTTCCGTTCTCAGTTGCCCTGGTCAAATCTGGAGAGAATAGTGCGAAACTCTGATGACTATTTCCCCAACGAGCCGGCATCGCACTCCTGGCATGTATGGGCCAACGCCCACAATGCCATCTTTACGCGATTTCTCAACGTAGTTCCCGACTGGGATATGTTCCAGTCGGTACATGGTCACTCTGGGTTTCACGCTGCGGCTCGGTGCGTAAGTGGTGGACCGATCTACATCACTGACGTTCCAGGCGAGCACAATATGCGTCTCATCAAGCAAATGACGGCGCCGACACCACTTGGACGCACGATTATACTCAGGCCTAGTTCTCTTGGGCATGCCATCCATCACTATGAGAAGTATGATGGGGGCTCTTTGTTGAAAATAGGTAGCTATCATGGTAAGCTGTTGTGTTTCTTGCTGCTGCTGCTGCTGCCGCCGCCGCCGTTCTTATCGTTTTTTGTTGTCCTTGTCCTTGGATGGTTTCTGGCATTACGGAAGGTTTTGTGTAGTAATGACAACATGCAGGCGCATCCCAGGCTGGCACAGGCATTCTCGGAGTGTTCAACGTGTCCACAAGACGTGTGAATGAACTTCTGCCATTGAAGTATTTCCCTGGAATACTGTCATCTATCGACTACGTCATTCGAGCTCACACAACCGGCAAGCTCTCAGGGCTCATTTCTACGGAGAGATCAGATTCATTGATTGGCATCTCGCTCGATGTGCAGGAATACGAGATTCTGTGTGCCCTGCCTGCCACCCCATTCGAAGGCTGCAAATACGACGATGGACATGCTGGCGTTGTCGGTCTGACGACTAAAATGACTGGCTGTGCTGCCTTGAATGCCATTTCAATCGTCAAACCTAGAGTCGGTCGAGTGGATGTGGTCTGTAGCCTGAGAGCATTGGGCGTCCTAGGTATGTGGCTCTCACCACTTGCTGATGTAGAGAGAGGAGCCAGCTGACGAGAATTCTAGGGGTTTTCGTTTCGATTCTCCCAAGCATGAAATTTGAGGATGACCTCATGGTCACAATCGAAGATGTTCCTGTGCCTGTTGAGACAGTTGGACAAAGTGAAACTGATCCCCGTGTGCTGGACATTGATGTGGAGCGAGCTTGGAAAGAGTTGAATCTGACCACATGCAGTCTGCGACGGGACGAGATAACTGTCAGGTGTACATTGAATATGTAGAGCAGATGTTGTGAATGTGCCACTGGCCAATGTGTCTAATGGTAGCCATAGCAGCGATCGACATGAGTCGGGAGCCAGGACGTCTCGAGACGATTTTCGTGGTGTCCTTTGAAACAGAACAGAGGTTCGTCTATCCGTTCCAGAAAGGCTCTCGTGCAAGACCAGAAGTGTCTGGGCTGCCAATTGATTCATGTCGTGCTCCCAGTTTCAGGAGTCGTACTTGAAGCACAGAATAAATTGAGATCTGTGCATTGATGAAAAGGGATTGGAGCTTCCGTTTGGAATTCTGCCGGCGCCGGCGAGGTGGGGGGGGGGGGCACAGCCATCTGCCATTTGCCATCTGCCATCTGCAGTCTAGTGCGGCTAGTAGGCAGAGACAAGAGGACCCCGCATATGCAAAGTCGCCCCGCTTCGGAATGGAAAAAAGGGCAAAAAAAAAATGATGGATAAGAAAAAAAAACTTGGCGGCAGGCGACGCAAGTTTTTTTTTCTGCTTCGCTTTCTTTCCTACGGGAAGAAGCGCTGCACCAGCCTCGACAAGCCGATCATCAGTCCTTCGCCAGTTCTTGATCGATTCGACTTACTGTTTCGCCTTCGACCTCAAACCTCTCCTTACACTTTTTTTTTTCCTTCAACCTCCTTCAGAGCTTTTTGTTCTTGCAATGACTGCTTTTAAGGGTTTTAGTGCTGGCGAGGTGCTCGACCACACCAAGGCTCTCGATGTCCTGAATGAGTACAAGACCCGTGATGGTCTCGACCTCCACGAGCTCATGGACACAACCAAGCATGGCGGTCTCACTTACAATGACTTCCTGCTGATGCCTGGCTACATCGGCTTCGCGGCCTCGGAAGTCACTCTTGACTCCGCCATCACCAAGCGCATTACCCTCAAGACCCCGTTCGTTTCGTCTCCCATGGACACTGTCACGGAGCACGAGATGGCCATTCACATGGCTCTTCAGGGTGGTCTGGGAGTCATTCACCACAACTGCTCTCCCGAGACCCAGGCTGACATGGTTCGCAAGGTGAAGCGATATGAAAACGGCTTCATCCTTGATCCTGTTGTCATTGCCCGTGATACCACTGTCGGTGAGGCCAAGGCTCTCAAGGAGAAATGGGGCTTTGGTGGCTTCCCAGTTACTGGTAAGTTTGTGTGTTTTTGTCATCGCCTCGAGTCAAGGCCTTTTTACTAGCATCTACATGATTATCACACAAATTTCTATAACTTTCGTTCCACCGTAAAGACTACTTTGTCCTGGGGAGAGAAATATTATGACTACTACATCAAGTCTAGAAAAATAATTGGTACAATATATATATGTTCAATTCCAGTTGCTAACAGCATCCTGTCAAATAGAGGACGGCAAGCTTGGCTCAAAGCTGCTGGGTATTGTTACCAACCGAGACCTCCAATTCGAGGACGATGACGCCGTTTCCGTTTCCAACGTCATGGTAACTGATCTCGTGACGGCCGCCAACGGCGTCACTCTTGTCGAGGCCAACAAGATTCTGGCACAGTCCAAGAAGGGCAAGCTTCCCATTGTGGACAAGGACTTCAACCTTGTTTCCATGATTTCTCGCTCCGACTTGACCAAGAATCAGCATTTTCCATTGGCCTCCAAACTTCCCGCCAGCAAGCAGCTGATTTGCGCAGCTGCCATTGGCACCCGTCCCGAAGACAAGCTTCGTTTGGCAAAGCTCGTTGAAGCGGGTCTGGATATCGTCATCTTGGACAGCTCTCAGGGCAACAGCATGTACCAGATTGACATGATCAAGTGGATCAAGAGCGAGTTTCCTGGCCTTGATGTCATTGGTGGCAATGTGGTGACCCGCGAACAGGCCGCTTCTCTGATTGCTGCTGGTGTTGACGGTCTTCGAATTGGTATGGGCAGTGGCTCTGCTTGTATTACCCAGGAGGTCATGGCTGTCGGCCGACCCCAAGCTGCTTCCGTGTACTCGGTCAGCAGCTTCGCCGCTCGCTTCGGTGTGCCTTGTATTGCCGATGGTGGTGTGCAGAACGTTGGTCACATTGTCAAGGGTCTTGCCCTTGGTGCTTCCACCGTCATGATGGGAGGTCTCTTGGCTGGTACCACTGAGTCTCCCGGCACTTCATTTCTCTCTCGTGAGGGCAAGCTAGTCAAGGCCTACCGTGGCATGGGCAGCATTGACGCCATGCAGGATAAGAAGGCTGGCGGCGGCGGCAAGGATAGCCAAAAGAGCAACGCTGGTACTGCTCGATACTTTTCCGAAGGTGATAGCGTTCTTGTTGCTCAGGGTGTTTCGGGCTCCGTGGCTCACAGAGGGTGCGTTCAAGTCCCCCCCCCCCCCAAACCCAACCCAAGTGCTCTATTTCCCTCTCGCTCTCTCCGCTGCCTGCAGCTTGCTAATTATTGTCAACAGTTCCATTAATAAATTTGTGCCCTATCTGGCCGCCGGTCTCAAGCACTCCATGCAGGACTGTGGCATGAAGAGCTTGGCTGAGCTACACGAGGGTGCTGCCAGCGGTGTTGTCCGTTTTGAGCTTCGAACCGCCAGTGCTCAACTCGAGGGCAACGTCAACATGGAGTCTTTTGAGAAGAAGCTCTATGCATAATTTGGCGGGGTTTTTTCTTGAAAGAGAAGAACCCGCATATATATATATATTTCCACACATATATATCTAGGGTTTCAAAAAGAAATCCCAATATCTAAGAAAGAATTGGGACGACGGCGTGGATTAGAAGATTTGAAAAAAGTGTTTTCTTTTTGAGTGCTGGCTTGAAAGGCATCATTGGGTTCCGGAGAGTGTATTTTTCTTTTTGTATCGGAGTTTCGGTCTCTCATTTTACGGAGTAGCATCACTAGAACTCGACAGGCGGCGAATAGACTGTCTCTCCTGTCGAAGACGACATTTGAGATCAGTTCTCGAAAAAATTTAATGATTATGATTCCCCTTTTGAACAGAATAAAATTAAAGACATCAATCAGTGTGTTCGTGACAGGTCATGTGGAATTTCTATCAGGAGAAATAAATAAAACTTGAAGAAGCGGAAGAGGAAGAGGTTTTAGAATTCTAGGGATAGAACGGAATGGAGTGTCGGCGCAATTCATGCCATCTGCGTCAAGTCGTGTGGAGTAAGTACCCACTGAAAATAAGGCATTCAACAGAACAGACCAGATATTCAGTGTGTATAAAAAAGGCACTCCAATTGCGAATAAATATACGTTTCAGTTTTTTTCTTCAAAAGACGTCAAGATGTTCAATGTACAAAAAATGATGTTAAAATGAGAACGTGTTCCATCATGGTCAAGGACGACTGGGACGTTCCGCGGATCATCGCCTCATGGTGATTTACATGTCTCGGGCTGTTTCGTATTAGTTCAGCCCGTGTCGACTTGATGAAGAGGCGAACGGGTCCTTTTTCTGCCGGAAACACACACAAAGAAAAGCTACTGCTGCTTTTGTTCGTGCTGAGCATCGTGGGGGAAAGCCGGCGCCGGCGGCTGCGGCGTGTAGCACTCGACTGGCTGCTGAAGCAAACCATGCTGTTGCTGTGATGATGGCGGCGTGGGTTCATGGTGTTCGTTTTGTTGCCGAGGAGGATTTGGCGGCGGCAGCTGCTGACTGGGCATCTGCATTTCCTCCTTTTGGGCCTGGTAGGCCTGCGTGACGGGTCCGCCGCCATGGTGTCCGGCCCGGAGGGCCACTTCGCGATCCTGCTGGACGAGGGCACAGCATAGGCAGCAGTACGAGGTGCAGCAGTCGGAGCCTCCTGAGCCTTGAATGCCGTATCGCTTGCGGATTTCGGTACGCTTGACCATGTTGTAACTATGGTATTTTTTTCCTCCGTCGTTAGGTGACTGGGGGTTGAAATACCTTAAAATAGGAATGAAGGGGGGGGGATAAGGAATGGGGAGAGAAACATACAGACATCCGCACCCGGTGACGCACTGGATGCCACACCAGAGGATACACTCGTTGTTGAGGGGATCATGCGACTCAAGAGAAGGGTCCTTGATACGATCCATTGTCCGGCCGTGAACTACATTTTATCGTAACGTTAATTTTGCCACAGAATAAAATATTGGTAAAAACACGAACAAAGGCTGATGTCATGGCCAAAAGAGAAACAAATATGAAAATAAAAACAACGAGCTGAAAAAAAAAGAGCGAGGGAGAGAAAGAGAAAACAAACAAGAAAAGAAACATACGCATGCATGGCAAAAAGCAGGCTATCAACGAGCCCTCCATGTCGCCAAAGCAATCAAACAAGCCAAACTGCCATTTCTCGCTGCGCGGATCGCGAGTCGTTTTCGGCGCGGCGGTGACGGCCGCGTCGTGGGGGAGGTCTTGTTGTCCATGTTCTTGCTGGATCGGCATCGACGTCTGCTCTTGGGGTTGTATTTGAGCGGCATGCTGCTGCTGGTGCGGCGGGTTGCTGTATTCTTCTTTGGGGTCCATGTTGCGCGGGGATGAACAGCCTGTTTCTGGGCTTGGTTGATTCAGAGATTCGGTCGTTATTACTGTTGTTGGTTGTTTCTTTTGCTTCTTTTTTTTCTTTTTTTTTTCTTTTTTTTCTAAGAGGAAGAAGAAGATGTAATCATTCGGATGGAAGCGACGACGACAAAAGACGTTGCCGGACGGGACAGGAACAAGCTTGCTACGGGGTTTATTTTATTATTATTATTTTCTATTTTTAATTTTTTTAATTTGTTAATTTTTCCATTTCCTTTCTGATTCATGGTGGTATGCTGCACCCGGGGTCCTTTGTCATGTTTTCTTTTTCTTCCATCACTTTATTGAACGCCCCCCACCCCGACCCTCCTACAGGGACCACGCGGGCGGTGGCACGAAAACAGGACCCTTGCGGAGGACTGGGAATGGAGAGAGGCATGCGTTTGTACTTTGCGTGTCGGAAGAGCTTAGCCCAGACCCGCGTCGGACCTATCAGTCGATGGGTATGGAAACGCCAGCGTCGATGGGTGATGGATAGGTTATGGATAGATGATCGCTTGATGATGGGTGAGGGAGGCTAGTCGGCGTTATCACAGGCTTAATCTCGTCTCTGGCTCTGGGGATGGAGAGAAGGACTGGGGGACGGGGTGGTTGCTGTTTTGCGCCGTGTTCGGGTGATGAGGCCGGTGTGGCAGTGTCGATACAACGCTGTGGCGGCGGCGGCGGGCTGTTGGTCGGTCAGAAGCTGAGATGGCTCCTGGTTTCCGCGATGCGACGAGGGGTCGACCAGAATCGCGTCGGGTCTGGCTCATCTGATGTGGGGATGGGTGGTGATGATGGGAGATTCTTGGCGTGGCGGACTGGGGCGAAGTTGATGGATGGGCCAAGAGCCCCCCTGCCGCTCTGCCACGCCTTCCAACCAACCATCCAACCATCCACAGCACTTCATCCCGGCACGCGAGGCGCTTCGTCTGGCACCAGACATGTTATTATATTGGTAGTGCAAATATCAGGTGATGCCATGGCAAAATACAAGAGGCCTGCTCCATTGGCCTCGACTGCCAATGTTCGCGTCGTTCATGACCAAAGTGGACCGTTCCAACGCCAACGCCAACGCTGACAACATCGACAACATGTCCATCAACTCACTCGCCTCCCTCTCGCCGTTTGACCGCTTGCGCACGCGCATCCCCTCCCGTCCACCTACTCAAAATCACATAATCCGGCCTCACGATTTTCCCGCCACGGAGCTTCCTCTCCCGCGGCGAGACCGCATCCACCTCGAACCCGAGCCGCTCGTAGAACAATCTCGCGTGCGTGTTGCTCATGAAACATGTGAGCATCACTTTGTCCACCGCATCCATGCGCTCGCCTGCCTCAATGAGGAACTGCATCAACTGCTTGCCCAGGCCGCTTCTGTTTAACATGTGTCAGCGTTTCTTCATTCGTTTCTTTTCGCGTCTTTGTTTGTTTCTGTGTAGCTGTGAACACGCTAGATGTCGCATGCTGTTGCTTGCCATGCGAATAAAGAAAGCCCAAAGAAAGGGGAAACAAACGAAAATGTCTGTTTTGACCTCCACCCCTCGGCCAAAAACTCAGGTCAAAAAGCAAAGCAGGGGCCGTCCCGTCACAGCATAAGAGGAAAATTGTCCCAACTTACCCTTTCAGCTCGGCCTTGAGGTGGATCTCGTAGCAGTACAGCACTGCCTCGCCGTTTTCATAGGTGGGCATCATTGACAAAAACCCCCAAACTTGATCATCGCGCAACACAAGAATATACCGCAGCTCCGGAGACCGCATCTCCTTCTTCTTGGCGATGGGATGCCATCCCAAGCTTGAGCCGCAGTAGTCATGTCCGCTGGTCTCGTAGACGAGGTCATAACACGCCTCGACATGGACGTCTCGCAGTGCTTCCGCCCCAACAAGCTGTAGAGTGTATGTTATCTTGGATGTTGGATGCGTCCATTCTGCATGACTACACTATCAATACTGCCTTTCTTTTTTGTGTTTGTTTCAGACAAAAAGAGGGAGAGGGAGAGAAAGACAGATAAGAACGACTGGTTTTTTTTTAAAAAAAAAAGAAAGAAAGCAAAGGGAGAGAAAAAAGTAGTAAACATACAGTGATGGCAAATAATCAGCAGTAAAGACGGCATCGCTCTTCAAAATAGCCTCTTCTATAGGGTTCGTTTCTTGCCTCCGCCGTGATCTGGTCGTCGTCCCTCCGATTGGCTCAGTCTGCCCTTCCTCAGCCACCATGGCTGAAAAATGCAACAGAAAGAATCAACTACCCTGCGTTCGTGGACGAAACAAAAAAAGAAGACCCAAAGGGAAGAAAATGAACGAAAAAAAAAAAGGGTAAAACAAAAGGGAAACACCCTCCGCCCACGAGAGCTTTTGAAAAAAAAACGCACGCCCTTTTTTTCTTCTGTATAGAGGAAGTTGGAATATAGACAAAATCTGGGATTACAAGCACTGAGGTTTCCCGTCAAGATGGGAGAAATATGTACCTGAATACTAGGTGCCAGATGCCTGGTGCCTACGTCACCGCGCTTCGAGACACACCCTCCCCGAGGTTCTTCCGGCTACCCGACAGCCGTGGGCCAGCCTTGATCTCATCCGTGGCAACGTCCAAGACGGTCTTGCCTGACTACGGCTACAAGTATCGGGTCTTTTTTTGTCCCTACACGCGTGTATAAATATATAGACACTGCTGAATCAGTCACAAGGGTCATACACGCTGCTTCCAATTTCCTCCCATGCGATAGCCAGCCAGCCCATGAAATACGCCGCGCCGCTCGTCCAAGCCCGTGGCTATGCTGCCACTCGTCGCAAACTCGATGGCGTACTGAGCCTCGACCACGTACGTTGCGTCGTGATGCATCCATTTCCTTCTCTGACAATGGCAATGCCAGTTCACTGCCGAATTCCAAGCCAATGTCCAAAAATCTATGTAACAAATGGAAAACAGTGAGTTGAGAAGAATAGGAAAACGTTTCGCTAAGTTATGAAAATGCACAGTTTCTCCAACGATCCCGCGTCCTCGCCTTTTACAGAACCATACTCCGCGGCACAAGAACGATTCGCGACGCGCAAACAAGGACAGAAACACGACGCTTCGCACGAGATGAATTCGAGAGGCGCAGACACGTCACGGATATAGTGAGCATGATCATCCTTGCGCGGCCTTTGAAGTGTACATCATTTAGCTAGCAAAACAAAAAAGAAAAAAGAAATGCATAATGAGAAAACGGGAGAAGCACTAAGAAGAAGAGATGGAACACCTTGCCTGACATATTCATAGAATCACATCCGCTATCTTTTGTCGACTGGCAAGACCGAGTGGGAAAGCATGGAGAGGTACATCGGCGGAATGTAGTACACGAGTCTTTGTATTTATGACCACCAGACGCGAAAAGAAAAGAAGAAGAAGAGGGAGAAGAAGAAGAAAATGAAAAAATGGGCAAAGAGAAAACAGACAAGAAAAAAAAAAGTCCCATATTGTAAGTCCCGTCTCCAGAGGCGCAGCAAATAACAAAAATAAAAAGGGCAGCAACACCGAACAAAACAAGAAAGGAGAACAACCTTTCACAAATGCCCTATAATTGTACAATGCCGTTCGTCGTCCGTAATACACATCCATGCCTCACTACCAGCCCTGTATATATATCTTCGTCGTCCGCAACCCCGCAAGTCTAGCTTTGTCGCTGCTTATGTCGCGGGTTGGCCTTGCAGATTATGTACAAGTATCCATTATGTCTCTTGCCGGCTTTTCGTCGAACAACCTGTCGTACCCAAGGGCAAGGGAGAAGAAAAAAAAATTGGCTTCAGCAGGGCTGGACTTTAGTAGCGCAAACGGTGCATTCACTAAAAAGACTGACCTTGCAATGCTCGCATCTCTTCTTCACGGCGCTGTGGACCTTCATACCCCTTGTTTGCTGCTGCATCAGGCCTGCGACCGTGATCCGACTCGTTTGTGCTGTCCAGGCATGGCTGAAGATTGAAGGCACGCAGCTTGACGCTGGTGCTGTGCGAAATACCCCCACGGCGAGGGCTCTGATAGAAGGGGTTGAAGCAATTGCTCTCGCCGGCACGGTGAGAGTGCGCAGAAATGAGGCCATGGCTATGTGGTTATGGTTTTTTATGAAGCGTGAAGCTAAAGTATTGTGTATGGTAGCTGCTGACATATCGTTGCTGGAGACCCCAAGATGCATTGGGGGTGATATCTTCAAGTCACGTGATTGGATGCAATGTCGATTTGCTTCAATTCAGCTGAGCAATCAAACCTCTAGGTGGGCAGGTAGTGGTTACTCGTGAGCCATGTGCATCGAATGTACCTAGCTAACTCTTGTTGATACTTATCAAAACTCCCATCCATGATCACTGGAATTAGAACTCATTTTCAAGCAAAAAAGAAAAGGCAAAAAAAGTTTTTTTTTTCTCAGTTGTGCTTCCCCGGCCCAATATTTTCTCTCATGCCTCGTCCTCGATTAACTCAGTTGTATCCCGACCAACCTTTGCAAGCTAATCCGGTAAAAAATGAGGCCGCGGCTTGAAAGTCACGGCTAGGGATTCCGTCTCTAGCCAATTTGCAAGGCTGTAGCTCTTCAATGTGGTCGGGCATACCACCATCCAATCTTGCCCCTAGGACGCCCTTGTCACCGTCGTCGCGAGTACTGTCCTGTTGGACTTTTCTGGTCGACCTGCTGTACATATCCAAATTGTTACATTTGTTGTAGACATTACCCCATCGTTCCACGCTCCCTGGTCCCTTCAAAAGCGCTGAAAGACTCGGCAGATTTTGCAGGGAATCAAGGTGACACTTGTTGTCTCGCACAAAGGCTTCCATGATTTGAGGACAGTACATCTCCCCCTCATTGTCCACGAGAATCCTTTTGACTTCAGGTCGCACTGAAACCGTCGAATGGAGCTTCATGATGTTCCTCACAGAGGGCGGTAACGGTGCATCCGCGTTGAACTCAGATCCGTTCCAATCAGGAAATAGAGTGTCTAGGATCTGCTTCTTTTGTGCCTTTAGATGGTCATCTTCGCCATCCAGCCAACGCTGAAGAGTGCATCCTGCGCAACGTCTTCGATGGGGATGCGGCACTTGACGAGCAAAAAATGTGAAGAACTCCTGCAGTGTTTCGTACCCGCATGATGAACAGAACACCATGTGCTTCCCCATAACTTTCGAGTAGTAATTTGGCCAGTCCTGGTCCATGTGTCTTTCTAAACCAAGTCGGACTGGCTTGAGAAGATCGTATAGAACCTTCTTTCGAGCCTTGTCGTCCTTGACTTCCATGTATCGGTACATGGCGTCTAGAAACGTGGGAACCGCAAGGGGGTAGTTCGGAATCTGATTCAAATACTTGCAGAAGGCCTTGTCGTGGTCAAACAAAAGACCTAATTTCATCCTCTTTGCCTTCATAAAGGCCTTCATGATAATGTTGAAAAATCCCCGTTGCGCAACATCTAGACTCAGTGGCCCCCAGGTCAGACCATACGTAGCTGTGGTATCGGTCGCAAATGGAGTTCCCTTGTTGTAATGGGGATAGAAGTCAAAGCCTGTGATTTCCGGCCATCTTTTCTTGCGACGATCGTAATTCACCTCGTAAATTAGGTCAATGAGACAAAGCACATCGCCAAAATGGATCAACGGGCACTCGTAAATGCCCACCATGCGAACGTTCGGACAGGCTCGGAGTATCACAGCAACCACGCGACGATCCAGATAAGGTATTTTCTGGAGATATAACACCTTGAATGAGTTCCGCTGTTCCAGAATTTGGGTTACTAGCAGATTGGTCAGTAATGCTTCATTGCCTCTTATGCCGAAATGGACGAATTGGAAAATGACCCACGGAGTCCCTTGAGTCGAGAAACGGAAAATATTGCTGGCGGATCAAACAGACGGCAATGAGGACCGGACACAAACTGACTCGCGCCCCAGATTGTGGTCACATCTTGAATGCTTCTGATAGCATGGACAATTTCTTTAGCTAATAGATCCACGGGCAAAATCCCCTTGACTGGCTGCTTTCCTTGTTTTCTCTTCTCTCGACGACCTGTCTTGCCTTTTACAAGGCCATGAACCAAATAGATCGAGAGATAAATTTCTTTCTCAAGCTTCATAGCTTCAGCACACCAGCCTGACAGGAAATTCGGGGCATGCAGCCCGTATGGATCTAAGTCGTGGGCCTGCTTCATCTCGCCCACTGTGCATTCCGGAGTCACAGCCAGAAGTACACCTGACTTGCCGTTCGCTCGGAAATCCGAGGAGTTCATGTCCCAGATTTTCTGCAGTTTATGGTTACTTGATATATTCGATGTGAGAAGAAAAGTCTGACTTACAACGCTGTTGGACATTGCCAGCCATGAAGCAGACGAAGTGACGGCAGCGTTCATAACCGCGCCTAGACCCTGGGCGAAAATAGCATTAGCTACCTCGCCTCCAACATCCACTGCATTCAGAAGCTTAGCCAACGAGTTGGCTCCGCAGGTATTGTGCGCTCCCTTGTTTGAGGCGGCATGTTTAGTTTCGTAACGAAAAAGAAGTGCCGCCTAGGTAAGTACTTGGTCAGTATACAACGGTAATAAATTCACTTACAAAGACAGAGAATGGAGGTCACCTACAGTTGTCAAGTATCTAAAAGGGGCTTGATTTCTGAACTCGGATTTCAAAGGCTTCTCGATGATGTGGATGTATCTTGCCAACCATTCGCGCTCAATTTCTTCTGGTTTTCGAGTTGTCACGGCTGCGTGAAATCCATTCCTGATTAAAGCTCTTTGAGATGCGACCATGTCGTACTTCTCCTGTGTCGCTTCTGCCTTGACGGGCTTGCCCTTGTTGAGGGACTTTCGAGCCATTTCTTTCAATTCTTTTTCTTTTTGAATTACGACAGACAAAGTTGAAACGAATGAACTAAGAAGCCTGCGTGTTAGGAGCCTCCTTTGTCTTGATATATACTATTTCTTTGTGGGGGCGCGTGGCTGAAAGATAGAGTTTGGAGGACGAGGAAACAAAGTTCATGGTTGAATTTAGCGCCCATCTGCGCCCATGCGTGGATCGAAATAGGACCGTGATAGTGAAGAGGGAGTATACGAGGCTTGTCAAAGTTCTGACGCCTGAGCGTTAAAGCCTTACGAAACTTGCGAGAGATGTTTGCGGCGTAAGGAAGGAGCGCCGGGCAGAAGCTGCCTCACGGCAAGAAAGCAAGAACGAAGAATAGAAAAAACGAGAAAGAATGAAAAGATAGGCAAATACCTTTCCCACCCTATCTAAGGTGTATATCCTCGAAATAATAATGTGAAAAGGGTATATTGCCTTGACGAGTTGTCCTGGTGAAGACGAGGTTGAGCAAGAGGCAAGGTGTAGTCTTCACAGATAATGTGTGGATTTCAACAAAGTACAGTGAGAAAAAAGATGGAACTATTACCATGCCAGAGAAGAATATATGGCTTCATGTCCCAAGCAGGCAGAAACTTTGTCCAGATCTGTGGTGTCCAGATCTGTAGAAGAGAAAGGAGGGCACAGCTGGAGGCCTTTGCGGCCAAGTGATCTTAAATATAGGCAAACAGGCCAGTTAGAATGCCAGTCATCGGAAGCAGACCAGATACTTGTCTCGAGCGGTAGCCAGTATGCAAATAAAAAAAAATGTATTATCTGCAGACGCGCGGCTTATTTCCTTCGCCAGCAGTCCGTGATGCTTGTGGGATTCCGAGAACTCGAAGCAAGGAACGTCTGTAGCCCTTTTCTTCTCGTACCAGCCCTAGCTCGAGGGGATGAGTTATTTAGGATAACCAAGTCTCTTCAATAACTCAGGGCGATGACGAACTTTTTCTCATATTCAGCCAGTCTACCAAGCATGCCCATTCGGTATGTACTCGAGATAGGCGCAATAGACGACCGAGAGATGTCCTTAAAGCTGGGCACCTGCCCACCTATCTACTTACCTAGTTACTAAACTCAAGCCAAGGCTGCCCATCCAGGTGCTTCCTTGCATAATTCTGCACAGAACTCAGACACTTGTGCTTGCAAAAGAAAACACGAAAGAGTTTGGGGAGATGCGCAACAGTGAAGTCGTAGGGTGTCTGAAATCGGCGCGAATCATGTCGAGGCAGCGAGGGACCTGCCAGGGCAGGAGCAATCCAGAGATGACTCATACCAGACTCCAGTCTCACGCAGAAAATTTTTGGATGCTCTTGTGGCTAGCACGTGGGCAATAGCGTTACCAAGTCTTTGGTACTGGTTCTGTATTCTTTCTCACCCGAAGCTCACTTTTCGTTGACGCCTCCCAGCTACCTCCTAGACTCACTTGACTGTATTGAATCCATTGGCACTCGTAAGTCATGAGCTTCAGAATGTGAGGATTGGTCAGCCGTGCTTGGCAAAGAGTATTTCCTATATGGTCGACTTAGCTTTGTCCGTGCCTGGGCATATGACGAATATTGGTGCGACCAGCGCTGGAAACCGCAAGGCTGACCATTTGTGCAGTCAATGTATTCATCGATCAAACATGTCTGCATTTGACAGGACAAGAAGCTCGACGATGATGGCCTTGCAGGGTGCGTCTACCCTATTGCACCGTTCGGCTTTGCCTCGTCGATATGCCGTCTGATGCTTCGTTGTAGACGCATCCAGCGAACGCAGAGGCTTCCGCAGATCGTGAATTCGGCAGCCTTTCGAGATTCTCGGTCATCCCTCGACAGTGCCTACCTCGGTACCTATAATGCAATTTAGCAAGTAGGGGAAATCCCGCTCGGCGGAAGCGATTGTGGCGCTTGCGATGCTGTCAGCCCGAAAATATCTCATCGGTGTCCAGATATCACACACCAATGTTCAGTCGCAAAGAGCTGGGTGGCTTTTGACGAGGGATTGGCATGCCCAGTCCAGACTCCTCCATATCCGGGACAGCCAACCTTGAGTCCGATGCTGCCCACCCTATGTGGAGTGAGATGTTCGACGCGGGGCTTCTGACAACGTGTTCGTTATTGTGACACGTCGAGCTGCACGAAATACATACATACATATGTACATAGTACATGCATACATACAACCCACTGTATGTACACATATGGTGGGTCGTGGGTAATTCCGAAATCTTCAGTGTTAGCACCTTAATGAGGTATCAAAACAGACGGAACTACCGCGACCCATCGAGCCGACCAAGTCCACTGAACACTATGCGAGTGAGTCACCAAAGCGGCTTGTCCGATATCGTGTTGTGCCGAGAAGTGTGTGAGTCTGGAACAAACCAAGTCCAGCTGGCTGCATCGCACCATTCCCTTTTCCCTGGAATGCTTGGCTACCATTGGAGTTTTTATTTTTGACTTTTTTTACCCTTCACATGGCCATGCCATGCCATGCAGGGTAGTATTCGGACACCACGAGCGTTTGCGACCACTGCGACCAGATCAACACCCAAGACTCTACGTGCCCAGAGGGTTTCAAGACCGCCTCCCTTGCTGCACCCCTTACACGCATTCACTAGCTTCGGCATATCAAATTGGCCGTGGCAGCGGGATGCTTAAAAGCTAATGGCTGATGCCTTGAATGGAACGGAGACCTTTTTATTCCCGAATCATGGTACTCGACAGAAACAATTTGACTCTCGTGGTCACGATGTCAAGCGACAACTTGAATACATATGGCTATCGCATCAATCGAATCTCAGCGTCTTGCTGCATCGAGGTAGGTGTATCACCAGTGACTTTTCATTTCTTGGCATTCTAGAGACACTGCGGATCATTTCTTTCTAGCCAGAGTTTCGCTTTTTGCGCAACCACGGATAAATGGGACATTTGCACGGCGCCATGACAAGCGATCGGATCATTATAGAGGAGAAAATGGGAGCACTCCCCCCTCCCCCACTTTTCCCTCTGGTGATGTCAGGTGGTTTTTTTTTTTTTTTTTTTAAAAAAAAAAAAAAAAAAAAAACAGAGACAGAGGGAGAAGGAGAAATCGGGATTGCATGCACGCTGGAAGCTGAAGTACTAAATAGTAGAAGATTGTCTGCTAGACGTAAGACAAAATGCACGCCACGCTTCGCTCGTAGCGCACCGTCAACTCGTCGACGAGAGCTATCATTGTCAGTGGTAAATGCGAAGTGGCATGGCATGCGCCTCTGTTGTCTCGGACAAGAAAACCCGGAACTTGCCTTGACGTCGCCCACTGTGTCTGAGCGTCAGCTTGAGCGTGTACAAAGATGTGACATTTATGGCACTTGGTCTTTGGTTCACAAAAAGAAACGTCGAGTCACATGGCTCGTGGCCATATCGCAGCCGGATGTTTTTCGCCGGATGTTTTGCGCTCTTGTATTCCGTGCGACCCCAAGGGAGGATGGATGATGATGATGGCAACAAACGCTGGCGCAAAACCCCCCCTCCTCGTCCAGAACAACAAAAGACTGACTCGGAGCCGATAGTGACTATGGACAAAAGCGCTAGAGCATTTGCGCGCCCGGGCCATGGAACAACGAGAAGGAACAAAAACGTCATCGGAGGAGCATATTCTAAATGCAGGAACGTCAATCGGATTCTGGGCTCTCCACCTTGAATCCGCGAGAACAATGGTGTAACAGCATGCCGACGCCACTTGTGATGAGGATGAGCGCGATGGCGAATTTTGCCGCCTGAAACGTCAACCACATGCTAGAAGCATTCACGATGACGCCTTGCCGATGCTGGTCGGAGGCAAGGCTTCTGCTTCGTTGAGTTCAGTTCAGTTCATTACGAATATACATATGGCTGGGACCAAGACGTGTAGTCCCATGGGCCATGATCCTCCCGAAGGACGAGCGACATTGCACGTCCTGGTCGAATGAATTGTCAGACACGGTAATTTGGGAGAAAAAATAGAAAAAAGAAAAAAAGGAAAAAAGAAAGACGCAAAAACATGGCTGCTGCATAAATCGCATGGCATAGAAGAAAAAGGAACATGAAAGCCTTTTGGTTGGTGGATACCAGATAGCCACCATGTCGTGTTTGCAGGTACTTATGCGCAGGTGCGGGTGTGCAGGTGTGCAGGTGTGGATATGACATTCCCGCCCTAGCATAACCCATGGCGGAGTTTGATTAGGGTAATATTTTTGATTATTTTTCTTGGTGTGTCGGCGCAACAATGGAGTGGAACGGGGCAAACCGCACGGCGATGCGCAGCCAAGGTGCTGAAGAGTCAGTCCCCGACCTTGACGTCGGCACGGCACCTGCTTCAGTGACGTGTGACGTGTGACGTGTGATGCTCAGGAAAGGGACACGCACCTGCCGACTTGCTAGTTGCTGGCCGCGGCCGCCGGAGCGCCCCGAGGCTCCCTTGGGCCACCCGGCATCGTCGTTGCGAATTCAATGCTGGAATATTGATGCCATTCAGAGTCAGCCAGCGGCCAATGTTCTGCCATGGTTGCGTTGCCGTGACATGAGGCCACGGACCCTTGCGCCGCTAGACTGGAAGGGACGCCCGCCACCGTCTCTGGACAAAATGGGTGTATGTACTATGTGTGGACGTCTCGAGCGGACGAATGATGCGTCACTGGTCGCTCTGTATCCCACATACAACTGCGTGTAGTACACACAAATGTACGTATGGACAAATTCTGCCTACCTTGGCGCATCTCACACCTTGCACCCCTGCATCTTGCATAAAGAAAGAACGCCCCAAGCTGTTCTCTCATTGGGATCCCCCTTCCCCCATGGCGGCAGCCAAATCGAGCAGAGACTGCGCTGCAACTGCGCTGCAACTGCGCTGCAACTGCGCTGCAACTGCACGTGTCTAGGCAATTTGGCCAACGACCGTCCAGTCTCCTGATGAGTCTCGAGAGAAGGAGGTGCGTGGTGGTGTCTGGTGTCACAATGGCCCGTAATTCGACCCCACTTATGCTTCGCTAACGTTAATGCAGCACGGGCCAGGAACAAGGGCTCCCTGCAAAATGCTGCAACATGCAATCTCAAGATTCTGTGCCCCACATGTGTACGCCTGGGGGGGAGGATGTTTTTTTGGGCAGCAAGTTCTGGTTTTGGATGCACTGCTTCATCTTCTTCTTCTTATACCTGGAATTTCGAACGGGAGGCACTGTGTGTATACACGTGAAGTCTTTTTTTGTTCCTTCCTTCTTCCTCTTATATATATATATATACACATACATAAAGGGTAGAGAGTTACAAGTATCTGTTTGCGGGCTCCTCAACAAAGTAGCAAACGTCCAGAAACAATTGCCCGTCCGCGGCGACCAAGAGCGGCCATGCGCTCCGTCGACCGGGGCGATGCGCGTGTTGCGGCTACTCTTCACCACCTAAGCTTGTGCCTGCTCTGCTCTCTATCTACACAAGCAGCATGTACAGTGGGATGACGTGTGTATGTTCCTTACTAGATACAGGAGAGCTTCGTCACTATATACGAGGCGCGAGGTCAAACCGCTCATTTTTTTTCTTTCACCTGCTGGGCCCCCTGGACTGTCATTTCGTACGGAGCAAATTCATATTTGTGTTAACATTGCGAGTGGGGATCAGGCAAGATCTGTTGCTTATCGGAGGGTGATCAAACGGCAGCTGGGCAGCATTAGGAGCCAGGTCCCAGCAGTGGTGGTTCATTATTCATTTTGCGCCCCCAGGCGAAATTCCGTCGTAGCCCCGTGGGCTTCATTAAGCTAAGCATTCGAGAAGCGGGCTCGCTGGTTAAAAAAAAGGGGGGGGGGAAGGGGAGGGGGGGAAAAGATCACATAGGTCGCGAGGGAGAGCTTGGCAAACAGGCCGGGATGAGATTCGCATGAGAAGATTCCGTATTAGAAGAGGCGCTGCTGGGAGGTTAGAGAGTTGAGAAGAAGTCGGGAAAGTGGTGGGCAGGGTTGCAACTGCTGGCACGATTGGTGGGAGACTGGACGGGCGAATCAGTGGTCGAGTATGTGTGGATGGAAGAGCCAGTGCGAGGAGAGTCTGGTCTGGCGTGGTCTGGCGTGGTCTGGCGTGGTCTGGCGTGGCGGCCTGGTGCAGGAGCAGCCGCCAGTGCAGGAGCCGCCAGTGCAGGAGCCGCCAGTGCAGGAGCCGCCAGCGCAGGAGCCGCCAGTGCAGGAACCAGCGCAGGAGCTAGTGTGGATCAGCAGCAGCCCTCGACCGGCCCTTGAGCCCCGCCTGATTTAATCCCAGGCACACAACACACCAGCTGGACGTCGCGCGACGACGCGGCAGTCGGCCCAGCACTGGCGTAGGGTTGACCTGGCCTGGTTGGTGCCTCCACGTCCGGTCCGGACACTGTTTATGCACTGTCAACTGGTGGTGACTGCTGGCACGGCCATCACATCGCACATGCATCCTCTGGTCGGCTCAGGCTCAGGCTCAGGCTCAGGTCTGGTCTGGCCGGGCCCGTCCTACCAATCTGTCCTCGCAGGCCTGTCCGGTCCCAGAACCCAGCCGGTTCACTCACCCCTCCTCCCCCTCCCCCTCCCCCCTCCCCCTCACTCGCACCCACCACTCGCACCCTCGCCGGGCAAAACAAAAACAAGCTGGCCTGGCCTGGCGTTTGGTTCCCCGCCGGCCCCCCCGTCAGTCCCCAAGCTCACGCCCCCCCTTTTTTTTCTCCTGGCGCGCTCCTCAACGCCCTTTCTGCGGCCGTGCAAGCAAATAAGTACCCCAACCCGTCCGGCGTCCTCTGTGTTCCGTCTCCTCCATCTCTTCCTTCCTTCCTTCACCACACCATTTGTGCTTCATTCCCCTGCTCCCACACGGATTCCCTTTTTTTCTTTCCTTTTCTTTAATATACCATCTTCTTTTGTTTGTTGTGATACCCATCTACTTGATACCCCCTTTTTAATCATTCACAATGGCCGAGATTCAGAACCCCGTCGAGGTCCCCAAGGAGGAGGCCGTCCCTGCCGCCGCCGTCGTTGAGGCTACCGCCACCGAGGCCACCGAGGCCCCTGCTCTGGCTACCGAGGACCAGACCGCCGAGGCCGTCGAGGGCGCCGAGACCAAGACCGAGGACAAGCCCGCTGAGGAGATCAAGCCCGTCGAGGAGGGACACCTGGGCCACAAGGCTCAGGGTGCTAGCTTCCCCAAGTAAGTGTAGTTGCCTGTCCGCGCTGTCACCATCTCTCTTTCGCCGGATCGATACTCGCACGATAGGCCAACATCCAGACTAACAGTTGTGTCACAGGAACTTGATCCCCAGCAAGGAGTTCTTCTTCTTTGGAACCGATGCCGTCGAGCCCAAGGCTCTCTCTGCTTATCTGCGAAGCGAGAAGAACACTGAGCACGCTCACCACAACATCTCATGGGCTTCCCACACTGGCAACGGTCTCCTCTTCATTGGTGACAAGTCTGCCCCCTCAAATGTCATCAACCTGGTAAGCTAGGCAAAACGCGATCCGCATTATCCTCCCACACCCCAGAGACTGACATGTTTTCAGGCCGAGACTACCGAACCCGAGACGGACGGGGCCAACAAGTTCAACTTCACTCACAAGGGCGCCAAGCACAGCTTTAAGGCCGCCAGCACTGCCGAGCGTGATAGCTGGGTCGCTCAGTTGAAGACCAAGATCGTTGAGGCCAAGGAAATTGCCTCCACTGTCACCGAATCCGAGGCTTACAAGAATACCCTCGAGGGCTTGAAGCCTGCCGTCAAGGAGGAGACTCCCGTCGAAGAGGCCCAGACCGAGGAGACCCCCAAGACCGAGGAGACTGCCGCCGTTGAGGGTGACGCGGCCGTCACCGAGGAGGCGCCAGTCGAGGAGCCCAAGCGACGCTCTATCAGCCGAAAGCGTGTCTCTCTCTTCGGTTTCGGTCGCAAGGAATCTTCCAAGAAGGAGGAGACCCCTGCCGCCGCCGAGGTCGATGCCATCGTCCCTGCTGCTGAGCCCGCTGCCGAGGCTGTCAAGGCTGAGGAGGCCCCCGCTACCGAGGGCGAGGCCGCCGCCACCGAGGAGAAGCCTGTCGAGGAAGAGAAGGTTGAGACCCCCAAGCCCGCTGCCTCCAAGCGCAACAGCTTCTTCGGCGCCGTTTTCGCCAAGAAGGACAAGAAGGTTGTTGACGCTAAGCCCACCGAGGAGGTCGCTGACGAGTCCGCTGAGACTACTACCGACGCTGTCGCTCCCGTCATCCCCCCCGTTGAGTCAACCACTCCTATCAACGCCGAGGAGGTCAAGGCCGCTGGTGACAACACCGAGGCCGCCGCCGAGGCTTCTGCTGAGCCCGCTGCCAAGAAGGATGTCAAGGAGAAGCGCAAGTCGTCTCTCCCGTTCGCCTTCGGTCGTCGTGAGAAGTCTCCCTCTCCTGCTGAGGGTGAGGAGAAGCGCCAGACCCAGAGCCCCTTCTCTAAGCTCCGTGCCACCATCAAGAGCAAGACCGGTGGCAAGACCGAGGAGAAGCCTGTTGAAGAGGCCGTCAAGGAGGAGGCTGAGGTTGCTGAGACCGCCGCCCCTGCTGTCGCTGAGGAGGCCGCTGTCGCCGAGCCTGCTGTTGCCGAGGCCGAGGACAAGACCGAGGAAGTCGCCGCCGCCACTCCCGCCGTTGCCGCTACTGCCTAGAGGGTCGACGACGTTCGTGACGTGTACGACTTGAAAGACACCTTGAAAAAGCAAACAAAATGATTACCACACACTATTTTCCATCGTTATGAAGAGAGCTGGGCATGGAAGGAAGGTTTCTGCATTTCTCCGCAAGATACCAAAGATACCCTATCAAGGCTGCTTTCATTGATACCACTTTCCATTTTTCGTTGTGTCTCAAAAAAGCGCATTGTTTGCCATGTTGTCGAGCATGGCGCTTGCAAAAAGAAAAAAAAGAAAAAAAAATGCAAAGGACATATTTTATTGGCACGGTCCAAATTCGCTAGTATACTGCATTCGCTGTTTTTGTTCGATACCCGGAGAAGCACGAGATAGTAATACCTAATAATGCAACTTTTCTATGTTGGTTGATGTTAGACTGTTCCCACCCGTGCCTCGAGTTAGTTGTATTGTCTCGATGTTCATCGTAATTGCGCTTAAGTTCAAGATTCAGGAGTGTTCGCCCGCAAACGTCCTAGTTGTGTTCGTACCACGCAGTGCAGCGTGCAGTCCCACACTTCAACGACTGTGCTGCCAAAGCTAAAACGCAGACACAATCCGGCATCTATTTAACTCACCGACCTTTATGCTTCATTAATCATAACTGCGATATGGTTATTTCGCTTGATCATGGTGTAGATGGCTTGTGCTGAGTACGGGAGTAGTGATTGACGGATGGCAGATATGCTCTTGTCATTCATTTGCTAGGAAATGTATTCTGCGAGGCTTGAGGGTTCTTGGGGTAGGATATTGTTTACGACACGCATTATTAGAATCTGGGTCTAAGTAATGGGATGGACTCATTCGGGCACGACATTGATTTTCTGTCTGTCTGTCTGTCTTTTCTTCTCTCTTCTCATTCGCACATACAGCATATGGTGCGAGGGAAAAAAAGCAGCAACATACTGAGAAGCCTCATTGCTCATCGAGGATGTATTTCCCGTCGTCAGTTATATGTCTATGTATCGTCGTATCGTCGCCATCAGGGCTGGGTATTTTCGTCATCGAGCCCAAAAAAAGGCGACACTCGACGTGTACAATGTTCCGCAGCTATATTCTACTCTAATGACGCTCGAAATCCTCTGTGTGTATGCATATATGCAAGGAGCTATTTACATCTGTGCTCTTGACTCTGGTTCTGATGATGGAAGACTGTACTCGAGTTATTGAAATCAGGAGCCCTGGTGTTAAGCCACTTTGGCGACATGTAAGGGCGTTCTTCCGTACAATTAAAGTTGTAATCGTGCATCTAAAAGCTATTTACTCGCTGGATAGTCGGTCAATATAAATGCCAGTCATTTGTTTGCTAGATCATAGATCATAAGCCAAGCAAGCATACTAGTTTGCTCATTGATGGATTTGTAAAATCATTTTGAAAGAAAAAAAGAAAAAAAAAAGGCGTGGATATCATCATAGAAATTTCCTAAGAGTGAGTATCGAATAAAAACGGAAGACGATCGCGTCTTCACGTATGCTTCGAGTGCTGAAACATAGAGGCAATTGAAAGCGGATTTCATGCTTTAGCCACAACGCTGAGTTCGTCATACTTGACGACGAGCTCTTCGATTTTTGGGAGAAGCTCCGTGACACGGAAAGGCTTGGATATGACGTCGTCCTGTATGGCCTGAATTAGCAAGGATATAATCATGAGGTCAGACAGAGAGTTGAAACGCACGATACCCGCGGCTTTGGCACTTTCAATTTGCTCAGGCCGCGCATATGCTGTGACTGCAATGATGGGAATGTGCGCCACAATAGTGCCTTCTCTCTCAAGTTCACGAATCTTGCGCGCACATGTTATTCCATCCATCACCGGCATTTCTAGATCCATAAGAATCACCGAGATATCTGTTCCATTCTGCTCCTGCCCGGCCCAGAATCTCGATGTCTGCAGCGTTTGCAGAGCCTCAAACCCGTGATTTGCCACAAAAGTGTTGTTCCCGGACTGCTGCAGCTGTCTCTGCAAGACTTTCTGGTTGACAATGTTATCCTCCACAATGAGCACGTCGAAAAGTGTTCGACGTGAACTAGATGCCGATTTGACGCCATTCGATGCATCGGCGGTGCCGACTATTGTCGTAGTGCTGCTATTCTTGCCCCCCAACTTCACAGACGACAGATTTCCAGAATTCGACGGAGGGTCGACGCATCGACGGCATTGGATGTAGAAATTGAATTTGCTTCCAATGCCTCTCTTTGATGAAACGCCGATTTGGCCACCCTGCATTTCGGTGAGGATCCGTGAAATGAACAAGCCCAGTCCAGATCCGCCGTACTGTACGTGCGTACGCGGCGTGGCTTGTTGAAATCGTTGAAAGAGAAGCTTCATCTCCTCTTCAGCCAAGCCAGGTCCCGTGTCCTCGACGGAACAATGTATATTGATCAGCTCCCCCGTACCCCACTCATTCTTGTCATTGATATCCATGCTTGCATTGCGCTGCGATTCATTTGTATCGAAATACAGCACACCTGTCTGTGTGATCTCTGAGATGTCTCTCGATGCACTGAGACTCACCGTAATCTTTCGGCGATCGCGTCCTTGAGTGAACTTTATGGCGTTGGTCATTAGATTGATCAGCACCTGGCTTAGTCTGGAAGGGTCCATCTTCACCCAGCTGATTCCATGTCGCTCAAAGCTGTCGTCGACGTTGCACTCAAACTCAATGTCATGCGCGACCAGCTCAGGCTCAAACATCTTCAGGGCTAGTTGCACAACCTTGACGGGTTGCTCATCGCCGGGCGTAACAGCCAGTAGGTGCGAGTCCAATTTCGACAGTGTCAAAATATCGTTTACGATACGCTTTTGATGACTGGCACAGAGATTGACGGTATTCGCCGCGTCGAGACATCTGTCCAACAGTTCCTCCACATCCTTCCCCTTTCCACGGCTGTCGAATGACGAGATGTTGCCGACTATTTGATCAGCACACTGGAGGATTGCTGATAGTGGATTTCGCATCTCATGACTAGTGATATCGATAAAATTTTCTTGCTGTCTCTTCAACTCAACGGCTTCCTCGCGCCGCTCATTCTGCACCTTTTCGGCCCACTTCTGTGAAGAGATATCGGTAATACACCCAAAAATAGACTTTAATGTTCCGTCAGGCTCCTTTTCAGGGAAGGCACTCATCAAAACCCACGTGTCAATCGTGGTGCCGTTGCTTTGCTGAGAACATTTGAATCGGAATTCGAGAGAAATCGTCACTTTCTCATTGATCAGGCTTGCCCACGCAGCTTCCAAACGGGGCATATCCTCTTCCCGAACACTGGTCATCCAGTCGCTCTCGGCATCCTGAGCCCGTGTATGTCTTGATATTTGCCACCACATGTCATTGCAATAGTTGATCGTCCCACACGCATCGGCGATGAACATGCCGACCGGAGCAAACTCGGCCATGCGCGTAAATCTGTACTCGCTTTCAGTCGCCTGTTGCGTTCTTTCTATTAACTGCATGGACAACTCCTCTCTATCCAAGGCGGCCAATCGTGCTGCCCGCTGCCCGCGCCGAATTTCCTCCTCAAATAGAACAACAGACGCCAGTGATGTAGCCAGCTGCCGCGAGAGTAGCTGGACAAATAGCTGATAGTCGTCATCATATGGCCTACGAGGATTCGCTCCCAGAACAATGAAACCTGCGACAGCTTCCTTGGTTGTGGTCGGGATTACGGGGAACACGACGACAGTCGTACACGGGCAACGGCATCCTCGCCAGTCAATATCTTTCAACAGATGGGCTGGCAAGGTACCTGCCTTCTCTGATAAAACGACAGGTGCCCCTCCTGCAGACAAGCTTTGGCGCATGTACGGTGCGAATCCCTCAACGGAAGTTTTAAAGTCGAGCGTGGCAGGAGCGGCCACATGGCCGGCCGGGATGCCAAGAGAACCTTCGAGATTGAATTGCGACGAAGGAGCTAGACTGCCGGAGTGAAGTGAGGATACCTCGCTTTCGGAGTCTTCCTTTGCCGAGTAAATCAAGCTGAATGGCAAGTCATACTCATTGTATTCGAGACCAGCTAGCAACTGAGGCCAGAATTCTGTTACAGTCGTGGCCGCGGAGACTTTCTCATCAATCTCTCGCAGCGTATGCATGCGTCTCTCGTTGACCTTCCTGCGTGTATTTTCGAAGCAGGGATTGTACAATCCCACCACCTCTCCGTCCGAGCCAATGAGGGGCATCAGGGCCCAAGAGAAATAAGTCTCTTCAAGGAAGCCATCGCGCTTAAGGAACAGACGATTGTCGTGCTTCATAGTCGATTCCCCAGACTTCATGGCATTATCCACAACAGGTTTTATCTCGTCCCAAATCTCGGCCCACGCATCCTTGTACCTGCTGCCCATGAGTTGCGGGTGTTTTTGGCCTGCGAGCGAGATGTACGCCTCGTTATAAATAGCCACACATTCGGGGCCCCAGTACATGGCAGCCGGATGAGGCGTTGCCATTACCAGGCTAGACATGGTTCTCAAGTCGGTCGACCAATCAGCCATTGGTCCCAGTGGTGTGGATGCCCAGTCTCGCGTTTTCGCAAACTTGATATGTTCCGGGAGACTGTCGTCCAAGGGCAGTCTGGTCCAGTCGAAAAACTGCTTGACGGGCTGCACTTGTAATACTTGGTTTGTGAAATAGTCGGGGTGATGCAGCGGAGCAGCAACAGAAGGATCGTCTGGGCGACTGTCTGACAGGCTGGCCATGATGACATCTTCATCTTGCTGACTGGGAACCGCATCGCCAAGGTATTCCGACGAATGGAAAGGCGGCTCTTCGACGTCGACTGCTGGAGTTGTTGGCATTGACTGCAAGATGACTGAGTTTGTTGTATTCACTGGCAAATCGTCGCCGGTAAGAGACAGAGGCGATCCGGAGCGCGTGAATGGTCTTTGCGAACGGTAGGAATTGACGCTGATGAAGCGAAATCTTTGGCGTACGGTGATGCACGACCAGTCGAAACCCGCATAGGCATGACAGGCTGTGGACGTCGAGTCCATGCTGGTTCGTCGTCCGGTGGGTACGAAGGTGGCCCAGGAAATAAAATGGTCATAGCTACCGACGTCAATACAGTCACCCGCTTCGGGCCCGACGAGTCTCATCAGATCTTGAGATGAACGAAACGAAGCATTACAAAACAGAACGTGAAGGCACGACCCGGATGACATCGGCTGAGTTGCATTGAGCAGGTCAATGAGGAACGTTGGCCTGTCGTCTTGCTCCAGGAGCTCAATAGCTCCGATATTTTGTATCTGAGCAACGTTTGGGGATGCAATGCGAGTATCTGGACTGAAAGCTGGAGCGGACATATCGACAGAGGAGCCTAGATCGCCCGTAGCGGTGCTTCCAGATATGACGGAGCTTATTGAATTGACGTTTGCGTATGGAAGTTTCACGGTTATAACATCGCTGGCCACGTCTTCGGGATTTCGAAAAAGCATACTCGTGCTGGCATCCGAAGACGGGCCCGTGGGCCGGCCCGTAAATCTGGATGTGTTGTTGGAAAAAAAGAGAGGTGATTGAGGCCCATCACGATTCAATGATGGCGCAGCAGGACTTGAAGTGGTAGAAAGGATCTGCAAGCGCTTAGGCGGTGGAGATCCGATCCGAGCCTTTTTGAAGGGACTAGGTTCCATGGCAACGTCAGAGGCCTTGTGCGACTCGACTTTTCGCTTTCTCAGATCCCTAAATTGGCGAGGAGGTGTCTCTCCAGCTGTGTAGGTAAAAGCTGAAGTCAAGGTAGCTCTTGAGGACCGTGGACGTTCGATGGCGGTAGACGTGGATTTGCGACGATTGGCCAGCATCGCAGGGCGGCCGTGACGCCTAGCAGGTCGTGTCCATGGCCCAGAACTCCCCAGTGAATGCCGTATCGACGAAGTTTGGGCAAAACATGCCTCGGAGACCGCGAGCGCGTCGTTGGTCGGGCGGTTGCGAGACGGGCTCGTTGCGGGAAGAGGCGCGGCGAGATCCGAGTCCCTTGCCGAGGCGTCGTCGTCTGTTAAAGAGCAGGTATTGATGTCGCTGGTGGTTTTCGAAGTAGGTTTGAATGGCGAGCTTATTTGGGAACGTGAGAGGTGCTCTTTCTCATGCATGGGGATGCCGAGGTAGTTGTACGGACTCTGAACGTTGGGATCTGGAACGTTCCGAGTGGATGAGAGGGCGACAACGTAGCTGCCGACCCAGAAATTGGGAGACGAGACAGACGGGAGAGTCGGGAGAGGCCGGGACTTGATCGGATGGATATTGTGAGACAAAGAGTGACCTGAGCAATCGACAAGCAGGGTTGGACAATTCCTGCTGTTCAACGTGGGCCCGGAATTTTGTTGTACCAAAGTCGGAGATTGAAATGCTTCGACTCGGTGTTGCAGCGAGATGAAGATGGTCGAGATGGTCGAGATAGTCGAGACGGAGAGATAGAGGAGGACTGAAAGGACTGAGAGTGGACACTGGATTTGACATGGACCGACGGGATCCGCTCAGCATCGCATGGCCAGTATGGACGGTCAAGGGTCCAGACTCCAGACTCTGGTGACAGTCTCTGCCAATGGCATGGCGACGGGCGTGGTGAAGAGACTACATTTGGACTAGCACTGAAACGTCTGAGTGTGGTCTGGGTGTGGTCTGGTTAGAGCTTGAGGGCTACTCGCGGGGGAGGGGACATGGCGATGGCAGCAGCATCGTACCAGACAGCACAGCTCGTAGCAAAAGACGACACCGACATTGGACTGGACTGGACTGACTGGACTGGACTGGATTGGAATGGACTGGATAAGCCATTGAGCCCCACGTGCAGCCAGAAGTCCGTCAAGGCAGGAAGATTCAAGCTTCTTGTGTTTGGTGGTGCCGCTGTTCGGACAATGTAGTTCGAGCGACAGGTGCAGGAAGGTGGAGACAGGTGCAGGCAGGTGCAGGCAGGTGCAAGAGCCGCTCCACACCAGGCTTGTGCCGAAGGAGCTTGGCGCGCCGGCCGAATGACGAGGTCAGAAAAGGTCTGGCCCGTGCGCGCTTCCAGTGCTGATGTCCTATCTCTCATCTGATAAGCTCCAAACACTCAAAACTCAAGAGTCGACCGACACTCGAATCATTTCTTGTTCAAAGCGCGCGCTGACGATGAAAAGGCAAGAGACACGAGGCAAACGCTCGACGTGCCAGAGCTTCACAAGTTGGATACCTATCCAATCTGCTTTTGGTCTAGCTACTAGTCAGATGCCTACTTAGGTACCTACCTAGGTACTAGTACCTGCCTGCACGGACTGAGAGAAAACGTCCCACTTCAAGTTCAAAGTAGCTTATTAATCACATTTGGCATCGAGCGTTGCAATGGACCCCGGAGTACATTCTCGTTTAGTGTTGACGGAGAATGCCTCGGAGAGAGTGACAGGCGGCATCCGTGGCAGCATGTGGAGCTTCCTCAACCTGTGACTCGTCCCCCTTTCGCTGGTCTGGTCTCGCGCTTCCTTGCATGTGCCAACGGACTGCAGCACCAGACCAGACTGTACCTGTATCGTCAGCATGGAAGCTCAAGTTTCTGGCATCTTGGCGAAATGGCAATTCTTGGAATCGCGAGCCAAGGCGGGCGGCTTCCCACGGCGTCCCGTCGACTCAATTGGCCGCATCTTGCATCTCCAAAGACCCGCCCAGCCAATCACGCGTTACAGGTCATTGTCGGCGCTTAAACACCTTTTGGCTCGACGCTCCTGATTGGCCACGTGCGTGTGACAAGCTGCATTGCTTCTCAATAGTCCTCGGTTCTCACAGGCCCACGCAGAAACCCATCCATCCATCATACCGATCACGTCGCATTACACGTCGCATGCACGTCGCATGCCGCCCCGTCGAGCATTGTTGGAAAACGAGCGAGCGAGGGGGCCGGCGGCAAACGCCAAGGTCTTTAAACCGCCTCGCCCCCAAGACCATGATTTCCTGCATCTTTCCCACGGGACACACCGCTTGCTGAGCTTTTATTCTGTGGAATGACCGGTCGCTCCGTGTATTCTTCTCGAATAGTCTTGGAGACACTCGAGGTAGCCAACCGCGCAAAGCAACATTGAAAGTCAGCACGAATTCCGAAGCTCGTACTTTTAGAACCTCGTCTGGAGCGCGAACGCGGCTCGACCGCAGCAGATAACAACCGATCGATTGCTCTGGAAGGGAAAATCTCAACGGCCCTTGATTGATACAGATTTGTCTCATATTTCTTCGACAGACACTACGACATCCAGACACACGACACTAACTGCGTGGCCGACTAAATCGACATATTTTCCCCCGCCATGAATCTCCCTTCATTCACATCATTACGGAAATTCCGCTCACATGGCATCCTCCGACGAGCATGGCCACAAATGACAGGAAAGGGAACTGCATGGCTCATGCTCTTCGAACTCGCCGGCGTGGTGGCCGTTCTCACCATATTCGGCCTCGCACAGCCAGACATGTACAGATCGGCCATGTGGGAAATCGGGTTTCAGAACAAACTCAACTCCAATCCCAACATGGTCTTGTATGCTTATGCGAATTACCAGCCGTTGCCTGCGGTTCCACTCATCTGGTCTCAGACGTGAGTTGCCACCGATCCATCTGATCTAGGAACTTCTTTTTTCCTTTCACATATATATATATACCCATTTCTATGCGTTTTTGGACCATTCAAGTTCTTATTGTGTTACCTCTCGTATACTCATCACTGAGGGATTGAAATAACATCGCACACAAGATCAACTGACTTTTCCCCCATGTATCAGTCTCACCGACTTCAATGTCGCCATCTCTGTCATGTCGCTCTTCTTTCTCATCGGAAAGCTCATCGCCTTCATCATGAAGCTGTGGTATCCTATACTCGCCACCTTTATCAACTGCGCCATGGTGGCTCTTTACACTGTGAGTACGTACGGTCAAATTGGACCGGATTACGCAGATGCTCGATATCCCGCTCCGGCGGCATGGTATTTCCGCCAGGGTTGCGATTTGGCTAGGCGTTATAACAAGTATAAATCTTGTCAAGTTGCGCAGGCGTCGCTATTTGCTACGCTCTACATACTGTACGTCTGGATTTTCTCCTACTTTCCTTTCCTTTCCTCTCATTTTCTTTTTTTCTTTTTTCTTCTGCTACTGTCGCCTGTCTTCTGAGGCGCGTCAAGACATCGAAAAAAAAAAAGCAATGAATGAATTCTGCATTGCTGACCACGGTCCTAGTGTCATATACCTGTGCAACCTTGGCTTTTCAATCTGGGCCATGATGCTCAACAATCGCGCCAACAATAGCGAGAATAATGACGATGACGACTTCTCCACGACTTGGGATCCTAACAAGCAATCAACGTGGGAGATGCGTAACATGAAGTCGCCCGCCTCGATCCACGAATCACCCTTCACGCCGAGGACTCAAGCTTTTCGTACTCTCGATCGACAGCTTCCTCTGCGACAGAACTAGAGGTTTTGCATCGCAGACAGTTTGGGTCTTTTTCTTCCTCATCCCTTTTATTTCTTTTTTTTCCCCTTGACTGCTTCAGTTCACGATCACAAGACTGCATCAGAGGGTCGTGATGAGTGAGGAGTGATTCTTGTCATGTTTCATGCGCGTGGCCTTGTGTCTGTTGTCGGGTTTCCCTTCATTTACGACGTGTACAAATGGCGGAGGCGTGTTGCTGTCGGGTTTCCCTCTTTTATTTACGACGTGTACAAATGACGGAGGCGTGTTGCTGTCGGGTTTCAAAAGCATTTGATATGTTGACTGCGAAGGCGAGATTCTAGCGGCTGTATTTGGTGGGAAAGATGTTCATCCGCCCGAAACTTGCCTCTCTCTCTCGTTAATAAAAACATATGGCGCGCCTTATTTATGCAATCCATCTACAGAATGCTTGAGACGAGCGAACCAGCTCCCAGTGAGGGCATACACATGGGGAATTCGCGTTGATTCTAGCCTATCTGGTTCTGGTAGCCAATGCCAACTCGGATGTCTGGCAACTTCTTAGTTCGCCGCCAGCCGACATGCGGACAAGCAGGATTCCATGTTCGGCCCGTTCCGGGTCCCCGTGGCGGCCCCACCCGCCGTCATCTCCATCCCCTGTTAGACAATTGTTGGGATTGGAGACTTCCGTGAGAGGCAAAGTCTGAGGTGGTGGAGCATGGAAATTCTTCTTCACGCGAGATTGATCGTGGCGGGTCTCGTGGGTTGCTGGCTTTGGTTGGAAATACATCTTGTTGTTAGAGAATGGCAAGACGCAGGTGCCCGCTCCCCTTTCGCCATTTGTTTTTTTCTTAAAAAAAGAGAAAAAAAAATAGAAAAATAGAAAGAAACAGAAAACTCTTTTTTTTTTTTTAAAAAAAAAAAAGAAAGTGCACAAGTACCTCTAAATAATAAACTCTACATTAATCTCGCTCCTCCCTTGGAAACCGTCTACGTCTCTTCATCTTTTCCGCCCCCATATACAGTAGAACACAAACGTCACAATCCCCATTGCCGTGGCCAGAGCACCATAGACCCATACCATATAAGGGTCCCTATACAAGGGACTGAGGGCGATGCTCAGGGACGATCCCACGGCGCCCGTGGCACTGAACAATGCCTGCAGCACACTCTTCATGCTGGTGGGAGCCATGGTGAAGGCCAACTCATAGCCCGCTGGCGAAGACAGCGTCTCGGAACAGGCCTCGAGCGCAAAGATGGGTATCTGCAGGAAGATGCTGACAGAGTTGGGAATGGTGCCGTCCTTTGACGCGGAACAGGTCAAGGGATACTCGTAGCACGGCCCAGAACGATATATGAGATGTTGCACCACGGCCGCCATGGCCATGGCCGAAGCCTCGAGCAGAAAGCCACACACGAGGCGGGTCATGGCCGTCAAAGCGAAACCGCGACGACGAAGCCACGGGAAGAGGACGCGATCGAGGACGGGTATCAGGATGATGATGACAATGGGGTTCGTGTTGTACAGGATATCGTTGGGCACTCCCGAGTTCTGCATCTGCGCGGCCTGGGAGACGAGATTATTGCTGACCTGTCCGCGACAGATCCACAGAACGGGCCAGGCCGCGTACATGATGCGGCACGCCGACAGGGCTTTCCTGACCTGTTCGACGAAGTCGTCGGTCCAGGGTACTCGGCGGCCGTGCTTTTTTTCCTGATGAGACGCCTTGGCCTTGTCGAGCGAGAAACCTTGACCGACGGCCAGCCACATGACCCTGGCGGCGTCGGGCAGCGCCGTGGATTCCGCTGCGACGACGGTGAAGCGGCTCCTGCCCAGATACAATATGGCGACGGAAAAGGAGAGCGCGCAGGTCGGCAGCAAAAAGGCGGCCCAGAAGCCGACATGAAGCTCGAGCTCCGTGGTGGCCAGACCTGCCAGGCCGCCCACGTTGATGCTCCAGTAGTACATGTTGTAGATGGACTCGAGAGTAAGGGCGTGATCGAGAACAACCGTTTCGCCGTCGGGCCGGGTCTCGATGACGGGCACGTCCTTCTCGGGCAACTGGTCGCTCACAAAGGCCGCCATCAGCCCGTTGACGCCCGACATGCCGACCGAGATGAGCACGAGCGACACGATGAACAGAGGCGCCACCTGGTGTGGCGAGGACGACAGGCTGGACGCGACAAGGAGAACCGCGCCGGCGAGGTAGCAGGCGAATGTGATGCAGAGGACCTTGTATCGGCCCAGCGACCTGTCAGCGGCCAGGGAGGCGCCGATGGGCACCAAGAGCGACACGATGAAGAAGAGGTTGGAAACCTGTGAGGCTCTCGACTGGCCCCAGCCGAGGGAGCCGGGATGCAGCCGGTCGTGGCGGTCGTTTTGCATGAAATTCATAAAGGGAGCCGTCATGCCGTAGAAGGAGAAGCGCTCTGCCATGTTTAATAGCAAGGCGAGCCAGGCCGAGCCTGGAATGGGACCAGCTACTTTGCGCAAGTTTTCTGTTGCATCGTGACCACGACCGTCGCCGTCGCCGTCGCCCTTACGGTCACCGTCACCAAAATCACCATCGCTTCTGTTCTCTTGGACGGGCAAGCTGCCTTGGTCGGATCCTGTGCTCTTGATACTGCGGCTGTCGGCCTTGTCAGCAAGATCAGCAGATTCTGTGCTCACTGTCTCGTCAGGCTGGATGGCCATTTGGCTGATGCGGTAGTCGGCCACGGCCGAACGGGATGATGCAATGTTGCGACGTGGAGCTCGCGGGCAGTTGAGAGTATCGTTTTCGTCGAGCAGGCGCGGTGGCGGTGGTCCAGATCTTCAGACTCCAGATCTCCAGACTCCAGATCTCCAGACTCCAGATCTCCAGACTCCAGATCTCCAGATCTTCTAGCCTCCAGAGTGTATCGTCCGTGGCTCTTGGGACTATGTGGCGGCGACGGAAAGGACCAAGGTGACGAGGACGGTCGGACCCTCCCCAACGGCTCCCACGGCTCCCACGGGCCAGACCATGCGGACAGCAGTCCAACACTCAAGGATTCGAGAGTTCTCAAAGACTTGAGACATTGCTCATGGGTCGATGCTCACTCACCTCGAACTCACCGCTGACCGCATGAGTGGAGTCTGGTTGATGGCCGCATTGATTGTACGAGGGAACTTTGATATGGCACCCCTCTTTTGATAATTCGGCACCCCTGCTATAGCACAGCTGTGGCAAAGACAGGCGATAGCGGCTAACATAGTAAGACCTCTTTTTTTACTGCCCTTTTTTGCTGCATTTTTTGTTGCATTTTTTGCTGCATTTTTCGCTGCATTTTTTTGCTGGCCTCTTTACTATATTTTTTGCGAGCCTTTTCGCTGCCTTCTTTGCTGAGTTTTTAGGACCAATACCAGTTAGGTCACCCATCTACCTAGCTAGGTAGCTATAATAGGGGTGCCGAATTATAAAAGAGGGGTGCCATATAACAGTTCCGTTCTACTATTGCATGAATCCCCTGCCGCGTTTTCCCCTTTCCCGCTCTTGTTTCTTTTTCCACGCTCGTCTTTTTCCACGCCTGTTACTTTCATACTTGATGTGCGTTACGCACAGCGTAAATTGCGCACCGCGCACTGGGCACCCTGCAAGCCCCTTTGTGTGGGAGATGTAAATTGGACATGCGGTCTGGGCGGACGACGGCCTTGCGACTCTGGTGTGCCCGGCTTGTGCCAGAATGGCGTCTCTCGTTCCGGGGTGTTTTTTTTTTCGTGTTTAAATCACACCGGACTCGGTCTCGTGTTTCTCATCATCTTTCGGAGTGCCTAGCCAAGCCCCAACCGTATCGTTCTCCAGGACCGAGACTTAGAAAACCCGAGGAAACTGAGGCAATATGGGTAAGAAGCGTCATGAACCACCGCAACCGTGCTGCTTTAATTCATTCGCTGATCTTTTTTTTTTTTAAAAAAAAAAAAACTAAATAAATAGGAGACATGGGGTCGCTCGATGAGTCTTACACAGACAATGGATGGCGTCTTGGTGCTTTGCCCCAAGAGACCGGCTCCATCGTCATCACCATCGACCTCAACAGCAAGTCAGAAGCCTTGACAGAAGCCCTGAATGAAGACTCTGCAGGAAGCGAATGCCCGGCAAGTCAATTCCTCCGCCGCATTGCTCACACCAGTCATGGTGATGGACTGGTCAAACTGCTGCTGCCATTGCAGTCCGGATATGTTGTACAGTCCGACTTTCTCGAGAGGCGGATGATTGACTGCCCCCACGTTGTCAAAGTGAAATCGTTCTGTGCAGTGGGACAACGTATCGAGGGCCATGCCATGGAAAAGTATCAGTCTATGAGCCTGTCGAGCTTGCTTCCCTTCTGTTACGGTGCCGTTCAGGTACAAATCCACAAAGACAACGACCACTACGACAGTTCACGCACCGTGACGGCCTCTTCATCCACGGCTGTCGACGATGAGTTGGTCAACCGAATCTCGTTCCCATGGCTGTCCTCCAGCCCCATCCACCGAAAGCGACTGGCTCTCGTGGGAGCAAGCTCCCTTCACAAGCTTCAAGGCTATCTGCTGGCGGCCGCATCACTAAACATTGGAATCGTCGTGTTCGACGACGCCAGCCACTGGATAGCAGACGATGCGTACAAGCACCTGCGCGAGGAGTTTGTCGCAATGGACCTGCAGGCGAACGAGAGCATAGTGGAACGCATCGTCCAGACTTTGAGAGAATACCAACAGAGTAAGACGGAGGATACCCGTCTTATTGGTCTTATCAGTATGGATGAACACCTTCATACCATCGTTTCCAAGGCTGCCGGCCAGCTCAACTTCCATAGCTCGCCTCCCGAAGCAGTGAGCTTGGCGCAAAACAAGTTCGAGACACGCCAGCTGGACCCAAATGTGTTTTGCCGACTGGTCCGGTCTCGGGACGACTTGGAGGCGATGCTTTCCAAGGAGGGACCACAGCTTCCCTATCCTCTCATCGTCAAGCCGTCCAAGGGCTGGTCATCAGAGGGCGTTTGGAAAGTACACGACGAGCAGGAACTGCGTGAAAAGTCGTCCCTCCTATGGCGCGAGTCTTTCACGGCCTGGCATGGCCACGACGTTGTGATTGAGACGTATATCGACGGACCGGAGGTCGACGCCAACATGGTGCTTGTCGATGGCGAGATTGCGTTTTTCGAGGTCAACGACGACTTCCCGAGCGCCGGCGACGGCATCGGCCGCGACGCCGTCGGCGCTCGAGTGCCCAACTTTGTGGAAACCTCAAACATGATACCGTCCGGCCTGCCGCCCTCTGAAGTCGAGTCGCTGCAGCAAAAGCTCCACGAGCTTGCTTTGGCCGCCGGCTTCCGCAATGCGGTGCTGCACATGGAGGCCAAGCTGCGCAACTCTCGCTGCCGTTATGCGACAGATGCTTCTGGCAACGACGACGCGGACGGGCTCATCGATCTCCAGCTGAATACATCGGCAACGACAACGACACAGCCCAGCGACGTGTTCCTCCTCGAGATCAACCCCAGGGCACCGGGATGGCAGGAGGTTGAAGCCACGGCGAGAGCATACGGCGTATCCTACTACGCCATCTCTCTCCTGACCGCCCTAGGCGACAAGAGCCGCGTCCTGGCCCTCTCTAGACCTTTCCGCGGCGGTGCGCAGTATTTCATGCAGCTCCTCTTCGTGTCGGCCCAGAAGGGAGGCACGTATACGTATGGAGATATCTGCACGACGGTCCTCCGGGCACACCCCGACAAGCCGGGCCAGGAGCAGGATCTCGCAGCCCACGTCGTCCATTGCGCCAATCTCATGGAGGATGGTGAACAGGTTCTCGACCCCAGCACGGGCCAGGTATTCGGCAACTTTATTGCTTTCTTCCTCGTCGTCTCGCGCAGGAGTCGCAGGGAATGTCTCCGCGTTGGGCGACAGATTGAGCTGAGGGTCAGGGACCACACGAATCATTTTTAGATTTTAGATTTTGTATACAGCATGACTGACTAGCTGCGTACCTACTTGCCTGACCAAATGAAACATGAGTCTTCGTTTTTTTTTGTTTCCGAGTGAAGCCTTGTCGTGGATTGGACGACGACGACATCATTTGACGCTGTGAGCAGAGTAATGTAGAGCAATATCCCCTGCCATTTCCTCGCCTATCTTCCAGTATATATATATTTATATATTTATATATATATATATATAAAGTGTCTGCTTGATGCTATAGAAAATATTCGTCTTCTAGCCCAACACCCCGCTTTCCTCCATTCTCTCCATGCACAAGCGGTAAAACATGTATCCACACAACAACGCATGATAACTTCCCTCACCCTTCAGACACCCACTCGGGCAACAGACCAAGCTTCTGTTCCGGGAACCTGGTATTCTCCATGTTCGCACAACGATTACTCGCGCCAAACGGCCCGTAGTTCGTCCAGCAGTTCTGCGCCCACAACTCCGCCGTCAGGGCCCCCCTCGCGAGCGGCGAGTACATGGCCTTGTGTGCCCGCCAGGCATTATACTCGCCCTCGGAGCGGAAGCCGAGACCCTCGCGCGCGTGGCCAAAGTAATCGTGGACGACGCGGAAAATGTCATTGACCAGCGGCACCTCTCCCGAGATGCGCTCGTGGACGGCCTCCTCCAGGAGCGGATGGGACGGGTCGAGCACGAAGGACGAGGCACCGCCGTAGGCGCATCGCGTGGGCGTGACGAAGAGATGGTTGTTCTGGACAATGTCCAGGATGGCGCGTCTGGGATTGGCATAGGGATCCGGCTCGCCCGTCGTGGCGGAAGGGTTGTATTCGACGTGAAGGCCCGTGGCCTTGACAAACGCCCACTGCGCCAGCGTCTCGTCCGCCAGTGCCCGGAAGGAGGCCTGCGTGGCCTTGTCGTCGGGTGACGGGACCAGATCCTCGTACAGGGCGGCTATGCGGCTGGCTTTGTCTTTGTCGACCTTGCGGTAGGTCCGCGGCAGCCGATCTGGTGGTATGCCGACGGATAGACAGTAGGCGACGGCGGCGCGGCGGGCCGGTATGTGAGGACCGAACTGTACCTTTTCGCCATCGACCGTGACGGACGTCGGCATTCCTGTCAGGGCTTCCGTGTGGGTGAAGGCATCTATACGAGCTGAAAGTCCATCATCACGTCGGATTGTGTTGATGCTGTCAGTGGCCCTAGCGAGACCAAACTGATCATCATCTTGGTCAACATATTCATCATCATCATCATCATCTTCATCATCATCTTCATCTTCGTCTTCATCTTCATCTTCGTCTTCATCTTCATCTTCGTCTTCATCTTTATGCTTGCCCCGGGTCGTCGTCGCGGCAATGTTCAAGACGGAAGCTATATCCAAGAACCGCTGCATCGGCCTCGTTGCTGTCTTTGGGAATCCTCGTAGGCAACCCTTCCCAAAAAACATGACGTGACGGCTGTCATGACGAGTTACATACTCGTCAGGAGGAAGATCTTGGATCAGATGCTTGTTTCTCGCGAGCATCTTTTTTCTTTTTTTTAAAAAAAAAACAATAATAATAATAATAATAATGAGAATTGCAGGTGCAGGCCGGAACTATGATACATGAAAGCCAACATATCACCACAGCGTCTTCTTCTTCTTCTAAATAAAGGAGTGCCGAAACAGCTTGCCCACCCCTCATCGATTACCCGTACCTTTTTTTTTTTTAAAAAAAAAAAAAATACACTTTTGCCTTCTCGTGAAGAGCGCGTCGGCTAGTTGCAGGAGTCTGTCTGTCTCAGCGGAGTGGATGAGAATGCGTACAGTATGTGGGAGATGGTCAATGCTTTGGAAATCGATTACACGCATCAAGTCAGATGTAGAGAGCAATAAGCAGGAACGAACGGGGGGCAAAAAAAAAAGAAAAAAACACCACATATGGTTCCATGTCGATGTCCGCCAGTTTCGGGCCATCTCCATCACTCCATGGGGTTGCCGCTTCTACGGAAATTGTAGACCAATGACTTACGCCCACAGGGGTTTGCTTCGGTAGTGTCGGTGTTTTGTTTTGTTTTTGTTTTTGTTTTCGTACTTTTCTAAGTAGGCTCACGTGTACTCGGCCGTGTCGGGTTTGCCCGAATAGCTATTACTCTAACCCCTTCATACAATTTATATACGCCCTTGGGAATGCCTACATACGCAATATAGTAAATAAAAGCACAGCATAGCATAGTAAGTAAGGCGCACGTAGTATGATACAGCAAAATAATACGCAGCATAACGTAGTAAATAACGCATACATAGCGCAGCGCAGTAAAAAAAAAAAACGCGCACACAGGCATATAAAGCGTAGAATAGGAATACATACATATGTATATATAGCGGTGTGAGAATGATGGATAAGGGGTGGGTATAGAAGGAAAAAGTAGGGTGCTGCCCGGATAGCAATACTGTTGTCTGCAGTCATGGGGGCGAAACATGCAGGTCCGAGTATTAAATGGACACAGTGTGGAGAGAAGTCTGGAATCGTGCAGTCATGAAATTCAATATCCACAATAAAGTGTACGCCACCAGCTGCTAGACAGACCGATCTTTGTGCGAAGAATGTTCTAGAGTGCCCGTACACTTACTTGGTGTTCCACTAAGCAAGCAGACCATAAACATGATTTAATGTGAGATATTCCAGGCCTGTCGTACTTTGGGCAAGTTTCTAGTCCATCACACGTGAAGCAGGGTCATGTCAGCCAGCATTCGACGTACAATACACACCCTGAATGATTTGCCTCCCGTACAAGCCCCGCCACAGGTGCGAAGTGCGTCACATCTCGTCTACTTGGCACCTAGTATATATGATATATGATCCCGGGTGAATAGCTAGTATGGGGTATTTCGCTAGCTTTGGCCTCTATAATCTGATGTACTTGGTGATTGCCCCCCGCATTCTCTCGGGTACTGGGCAGCAAATCATTCAGGGTGTGTATTGTATTTGTTCAGTCGACATTCTGTCATGTCAGCAGACCATAGACGCCGGTCAGCAAATAGCCTCAACTTGTTTTCATAGACTGACGGACGGCTCGCATGTCAGTCATGTCGATCCATGGCCCCCCCTTTGACTCCGTCCCCGCCCTTTGTTTCTCTCTCTCACTTTACAGGAAATTACTGTGACGGCCATGTCACAGAGTAAATTGCCCTTTGCAACTCCCAATTAGTTTGGTGCCCAACAGTCGCGCATCCCATCTCTTGCATACTTCGGGTCGATTGACTGCGCCTCGGGATAACCGGAAATGACCGGGTTTGTTACAGAATTCGAGCGACCCAAGGTCAAAAGCTCTGCTGCAAGCTCAGTTGCAGTCCACAGCTTGTTACAAGCCCTTGTGAAGGGGTATCCCAGCACGTAATAGGGTTCTCGGTTGGACCCGAGAATCCGGCTCTTCTGATTAGTCGGGCTTGTAGAGTTTCGACCTCGTCATAATACGAACAGTTGTAATGCACTAACAAAAGGTATATTGATCCTAGCTGGTGACGGTGGCTTGTCACGTACAGAGAGAATTCAAACGTTTACATCAGATGATGATACGCCTTTACGGACTGCACACCTCGTCCCCTCAGATGGCGATACTCTCCTTGCCTGTCAGCGCAGAGTCGGTCATGTGTACGTGGATATCACCCTCACGGCAAAGCAAACATGGCGTTGATGCAGCACAGGCCCGGCCCAGCACACGGGGCGAATGCAGCCCTTGACGACCATCACAGATGTCGGGTCTATACTTGGCTCTGGATTGATGAGTTTCGAGGTGCCAGAGACCACGGCCTTTTGACTCTGCCTGCGCCGGGCAATGGCCCATGCTTTGGGTACGTTGGTCTTGGACCACCAGACGACAGCACAAAAAGTGGATATCATCACATCACTCTAATTGGTGCGCTGGACCCTCCTTCATACCGTGCAGCACCCCGACTCCACAAACCGGTGGGGCCCTCAGCCGCGGTGGAATCGCAGGGAAGCGGACTGCGGGCGGCGGGGGGGGGGGGGGGGGGGGGGGGGGGGGGGGGGGGGGGGGGGGGGGAGCTGCCAGGCCAGGCCTACTGTCAACGCCCACGGTCTGGAGCCTGATGCTGCAGCTGTCCGAGTCCCCCGGCGTCGTCGCGCACACGAGCTGCGTCCGTCCAGAACCGGACGGGCCAATGGGCGGACAGGTCGGATACGTCGGACAGTGTGGTTGGTCCAAGCCACACCCCGCCCTACCCCGCATCTGGCGTAACACCTATTGTCTGGTCTGGCCTGGTCTGTTGGGCTGCCATTGACTTTCATGTCCCTCGTGTTTGCATGCATGCATACAGTGGGTCGTAGGTAATTCCGAAACGTTTTACACCAAAATTGTATGGCCAAATGTTCGGGACTACCTGGAGTCACTGTATGTACATGCATGCATGCAGCTGGCGAGCGGAGCTGTTCCGACGTCCCCAGCCTACATTACTTACTCCTCGATACCCGCACTGGTGCTGGCGCCATTTTAGCTTCAACCGTCCTTCCTCCGCCTCCAGCTCTTTCAAGTCCCGACTACACTACTACCCTTGGTGCAAACCTGCACATTGAACGGATTCATTTTGTCTCCTTCTAGACCCACCAATTCGCGACATCCCGACTTGCCGGCTTCCCGGCCTCCCGTCATCCCGTCATCCCGGCCTCCCGTCATCCCGGCCTCCCGTCATCCCGTCATCAAGTGACCAACTGCCTCTCTAGGTGCCGTACGTACTCGGCAGCCTCGTGTCCGTTCAGTCATTACTACTAGGTAACTACCGAAGTAGTCAAAGCAGACGAAGCTTGTTCGTCGCCGACCCTCCGAACGGCCATGGCCTTGTTCCAGAGACTGACAGCTCCCGCGTCCAAGCTGCGCTTTTCTCCCGCCATCTCGTTGATTGTGTCTCGGCACGCCTCGACAATGGCTCCTCGGGTATGACTTGACAAGCTGCCATCCACGCAACCGGGCTTCCCCCTGGCCCTGACTCCCGGCTCCCGGCTCCCGGCACTGGCGTCACTAGCCTTGTCGTCATCCATTTGCTGGCCGGCTGTCGGTCTGTCATGCATTCATCTGACCTCAGTCCCTAGTTGAAAGATCCGTCGCTGTTGAAGCAAGACGTCGCCTTCATCAATGGTGAATGGAAAGCAGCCACGTCGGGCAAAACTTTCAAGGTCAACGGTATGGTCGCTCGCTTCAACCACACGTCGCTGTTGTCCTCGCGATTCTGCAACACGAGGAGGAGTCTAACGATTGTCCAGACCCTTCTACCGGTACCCTGATCGGCACCGTCGCCGAATGCGATGCCGACGATACAAAGCTGGCCATCAAGGCTGCTGCCGATGCATTCCCAGCCTTTCGCAGTCTCACCGGCCGTGAGCGCGCCAAGCTGCTGCGCAAGTGGTACGACCTCATGGTGGAAAATGCAGACGACATCGCCACGCTCATCACTTGGGAGAACGGCAAGCCTGTTGCTGAGGCCAAGGGCGAGGCCGCCTACGCCGCCAACTTCTTCGAGTGGTTCAGCGAGGAAGCTCCACGCACGTACGGCGACACCATCCCTTCCACCGTGCCGGGGAACCGCGTGTGGACGGTCAAGGAGCCCGTCGGTGTGTGCGGATTGATTACCCCGTGGAACTTCCCCGCCGCCATGATCACCCGAAAGATTGCGCCTGCGCTGGCCGCCGGCTGTACCGTCGTCTGCAAAGCCCCCGGTGAGACGCCTTACACAGCCCTTGCCGTTGCCGAGCTTGGCCATCGAGCAGGCATCCCCAGGGGCGTCGTCAACGTCGTGACGACACTCGAAAACACACCCGAAATTGGCGAATTGCTCACCACCGACCCAACGGTGAAGAAAGTCTCCTTTACCGGTTCTACCGCCGTCGGCAAGCTTCTCATGAAGCAGTCGTCCGGAACCCTCAAGAAGCTGTCCATGGAGCTCGGCGGGAACGCTCCCTTTATAGTCTTTGACGATGCCGACTTGGACACCGCCGTCGCCGGTGCCATTTCCTCCAAATTCCGCGGCACCGGCCAGACCTGCGTGTGCGCGAACCGCTTCTACGTCCAGGAGGGCATCTACGACGACTTCGTCAACAAGTTCGCCGAAAAGGTCAACGCCTTCAAGGTGGGCAACGGCTTCGACCAAGGAATCACCCACGGCCCCTTGATCCACGACCGCGCCGTCAACAAGGTCGAGGCCCACGTCAAGGATGCCCAGTCCAAGGGTGCCAAGATTGTGACGGGTGGCCACAAAATGCCCGACCTGGGTGCCAACTTCTTCCAGCCCACTGTGATCCGCGACATGACCTCCGACATGGCCATGGCCAAGGAAGAGACGTTTGGTCCCGTGGCCGGCATCTTCCCCTTCAAGACCGAGGCCGAGGTTGTCCGGCTGGCGAACAAGGTCGACGTTGGTCTCGCGGGGTACTTCTTCTCCCGGGACCTGCAGCGTGTGTACCGCGTAGCCGAGGCGCTGGAGGTCGGCATGGTCGGCGTCAACACGGGCATCATCTCGGACCCGGCTGCTCCGTTTGGTGGTGTCAAGGAAAGCGGTTTCGGCCGAGAGGGGTCCAAGTATGGCATCGGCGAGTACCAGGTGACCAAGACGATTACCTTTGGCGGTATGGGCCAGCCTCTCCAGGGGTAGCGATGATGATTGGAAGTATATGCGGGCAGTATATAACGAATAATGTACGAGATCAGTCCTAAGCAGTGGAATCATGGACTTGGTATGCATTGCGCATGCGATGAAGGTACACGAGCAATGACCTACGTGTGGTTGGTTTTGATCCAAGTTGTGCTGTCGAGTTTTGGACCTTCTTTCAGGTCCTCGGGAATGAAATCAAATTGCTCATCTTGACTCGTCTTTCCGCTGCTTTGCTACTTCAATCACGTAATGACGATGGACGAGACGAGTACTATGGCTGAGAGTTTACTATATATAGTTTAATAGCCGCCAATACTAGCATATCAGTCCGTATGGTGCAGTGGTAGCATAGTTGCCTTACACGGTGAACAGCCGCTCGGAACGCAAATGGTCCTAGGTTCGAACCCTAGTACGGACAGGTGATTTCTTTTTGCAGCTGTCTCCATTATTCCCACCTCTATGAGCTATCCCATTTTATATTTGACTGCTCTTCGATTTGCTTCTTCATCATTTTTACTCTGTCTGTCCGGCCATGTTAGGTATCAGCGCTTGGGTTCGTAGGTCAGACCATGTGTGCAATGTACCTGCAGAGCAAGGCCTGAGTGATGCACTATCGCGTGCGACGGACAACCTACACTCGATTTGTCTTCCTTGGGCTTCGTTTGAGCCGGTGTATTGGTCCAGCAGCAGTTTTTTTTTCTTTTTCTCTATAACTTCGATACATCATCTTCTGGGAATTGAGTTTAGTACGGACTTCGATCGACGCAAACAAAAGAGACGCTTGGTGAATTACATTGCCTGGCTGTGTGGCTGTGCCTCTGCATCGAGAGGAAACCGAGATTATGCGCGCGGTTGTACTCTGTAGGAACCGTTGTGCGCCAGCTCCTGACCGTTCAGCTATGCATCCTGTTAAAAAAAAAAAAAAAAAAAAAAAAAAACCACAGTGCCTTCCAAAATACCTTGCGAGATATAACATTGCCGAAAAATCATCACGGGCCGGCCTGTTTGTCAACGGAGCCGGTTGGGCGCAGGTACGTTGTCTGTTCCAGCCAGGCACGGCACCCCGCTGAGCACCTGGCAAGCACCTGCATTGCCCATCGCCGACTTCTCTTCTCGCCCTCGTCCTCTCCACTCCTCAACCTCCAGCCGCCAGACCCAAGATCACGACACACAGCTCACGACAGTCGCAGCCATGGCACTCACCAGTTCCAGCGTGCTCGTCCGCCGAGCTCTCCGTCTCACAGCTTCAATGGAAGCGTAAGTCTGCATTCAAACCGGAACCCCCCATCCCGAGACAAGCTCTCCCGAATCTGACGTCCATGACAAACCAACATCCAGACCAATCTCAATCTTTCTTCTGCAGCAGCAGCAGCAGCAAATCCGACAGTCCCTCGCTCGGCGATCCTTCCACACGTCCCCCCCGACACTCAAGAAGCGCAAAATCGCACCAGCCGCCAACTCGCCGCCCAGGAACTCCCACAGCCCATCTTCGTCCTCGTCCTCGTCCTCGTCGTCTCCTCATTCCACCACAACTTCGGCGCCCGACCCCTCAGAACCCCTCGACTTTTCATCCCTCCACGAGGCCTTCCAACCACACGATAGCCACTACAAAGCCCAGCTACAAAACATCCTCCTTGGCGGCCACTGGAGTGTAGACAGCCTAAGCGCGCTGCCCGTCCCCATCAAATCCGACGATGGAACGTTCCAGACAACTGCCCTCCGTGACCTCGCCATGATAGTCCCCCGCACCGGACGGACAATCTCCCTCCTCGTCTTCCAACGAGAGTTTATCAAGCCCATCATGTCGGCCGTGCAGTCCAGCAAGGTCTTCAACCAGCAGCCTCAGCGGAGCGAGGACAATGACCTAGAGCTGCTGCTCAAGGTGGGGCTCGAGCGCAAGGAGGATCTTGTCCGGCAGGTCAAGGACGCGATTCAAGGCTGGAGGGAGAAGATTCGCCTGGCCAGGACGCGGCATGACAAGATCCTCAAGGGGTGGGTCAAGGACAAAATCATGCTCAAGGATGTGTTGAGGCTGGCGGAGAGGGAGTTGCAAAAGGAGCAGGATGCTAAAATGAAGGAGATTGATGCGCAGGAGGCCATGGCTATGAAGCGATTGGAGGCGTGATGACCCTGCCGGCTTCTTTTTTGTGTATTTGTACCGATATTTGTACCGAAAAACCAAAAAAAAAAAAAAAAAAAAAAAAAAACGCCACAGCAAATACCTTTCCTCAAAGTACGTGGTGCCGTGAAGACGTAAAGAACCGCAAATACTCCCGCAACATGAAGCGCTTCACGCCGCGTAATGTATTGTCCCTTGCTCTCCGCACGAGTACTGACGCTCGTACAAGAACCGGTAAAACGATTATGAAATGGACGAAGCAGTTTTTGACGAAGCAGTTTTTGACGAAGCAGTTTTTGACGAAGCAGTTTTAAAGAAATGATTCATACAAGGACCCCCCCCTCCCCCCTTAAAAAAAGAAAAGAATTAAACTTGTTAATCATAGATTCAACGGGCTAACATCGTGGTCTGATGCACATGTTCCGTCGGCAGCCAAACGTACGTCGGGCAGAACGCCTCCATTGTATTATGTAATGCATGTTCCCTTTCCTCTTATTCAACTCTTCACAACCTGTGTGTTGGTGTACATGATAAAGTTTCGTCGGTGTGCAACAGAGAAAAGGTTCAAATGCTAAGAAGCCCTCGCTCGCCGCGGAGCCCCCACTCTAGAATACGAAAAGAATATATGAAAAAAAAAAAAACTAAATAAAAAGGAAAAAGAAAAAGAAAAACTGAAAATCGTACAAATCCCTCGTCTACTCATCACGCTCCAGCCTGTTTCGTCCTTCCAATTGCCCTGCCGCTGACGCTGTCAAGTAAAGCAGTCAGCTTGCGCTCAAACTTATCCACATCGCTCTTTCTCCACGTCTCAGCCCGTAAATGCCATGTCCTTGAAACAGCGGCCGGGCCCGTGGCAAACGTCATCTTCTCGTGCTCTCCTTGCACGGCCTGCTTGAAAATCACCTCGCGGACTGATTCTTCTGCGCCCGAGACAATCACGTCCTTGGGTTCACCAGCAGCACCCGCATCGGCACTAGCGTCACCACTGCTGCCTTGCTCTCCGGCAGATTTATGCTGCAGATACTTCTCCGCCGCGTCCCTGGCCTTGCTGTCGGCAAAGAAGCGCACACCATGAGCCTCCAGGTCCGCCACGTAACTCGAGGCCTGAAAATCCTGCGGCGCGCCGACGGGATCAGCTGTGCCAAGCGCACAGAGGTTTTCGAGCACAGTAGCCTTCCTACCGGCCTCGCTGGTCGGGACGACGGGCGCAAACGCTGCGAGGGAATCGCGCGTCAAAGATGGCTGGTAAATGGTGCTGGTGCCGAAGCGCATGTTCTTGTCAAACTCCTCTTCGAACGGGTCCATGACTTCGAACGGATCCTGACGCTTGCCAAACGTCTTGGAACTATCGTCCTTGTTGTTTTTGTTGTTGTCACCGTTCGTGCGACGGCCCTTGGAAGAGGCGGTCGCACGACCGCCTCTTCCGCTGCCACCTCGTCCGCCTCGAAGGCCTGTTCCCCCCCTCCCAGCGAATGCGGCCCCGGGTCTAGAGAACCTGTTTCCGGAGCCACCGGCGGTAGGAGACTGCGTCCTAGCGGACTGTTGACCATGGGGTACCGCGCCGTTTTGTCCTTGTCCTCGCCCGCGGAAGCCGCCTCGCCCGCGACCTCGCGCGCCCAATCCTCGTGGTAGGCTTCGAATGTCAAGAACTCTGGGTTGCGATGATGAGGCGAGCGTAGAAACGAGCGGCTTGGCTGCTGCCAAGTTGGAACTGCCTCCCCTTTTCACGAATGAATTGATCTCGCTCGTGGCAGCTCTTGATCGTTGAAGAGCAGATGCGTTGTCTTCGGCGAACGATACGGATGTGGAAAAATCGCGAAAGTAGTTCTTGAGAGCGAGTCCCGTCTGTTGAACATCTGGCTTCGCTCGAGCGCACGCCGAGCGCAAGGTCTGGACGTTCATAGTGGCTTGGATGTGGTTGCGTGATCATGGAGGGATGGAGGTGCTTCCTGGAGAAAGGGACTAACATACAATTTTTTGCCCATTGCCCCCACCAAGTCGGGCAGGCGGTCAACACACCATTACGAGCGACCTGCACCACACGTCTGCTAACTTGTTCTTTGCTACCAAACTACGAGAGGGGAAAAAAAAAACCGCGATGGACGTGCAAGATTTCGATGGGAGCCAAAGACGCGCTTAATTTTGTCCTGAACGTATATTATAAGGCAGTGTGTGTATGAAGTCAGAGACGTCGGATCGCAAAAAAAAAAAAAAAGAAAAAAAAATAGAACAGAAAGAAATGATGCCCGACCAAGTACTCCAAACTCCCGCCGTCGAGACGGAACTCGTCTTGGTCAGCAAGTGGCCAAGCATCACGCACTCCATCTCTTTTAATGACGCAGTCCATGCTGGCATTTGACCAGTCAAGATCCAGGTGCAAAGGTCGACAGAAACGGGAAAGATCCAGAGCGTCGTACAAATACAGTCCCCAGGGAACACGCCCTCTAATTTTCCACAGACCCGATAATGAACAAGAAACACATGTGTAATTCCCAAGTCAAGAATACACAAGAACCCCAAAAAGTCCAAGATGACCAGTGCACCCCATCAATTCCAATTCCGCGAGGACTGACTCGGCCAAAAGTCTCTTCTGCAATGTTGTCATTAACACATCAATCCTGCAACAAGTATATGCTTCCTTGAATCGTTCTAGATCCATAGCGGCAAAACTGCTTGCAAAATGAAATGAAAGAAAAAAAAAACCAAAGAAATGAATAAGAGGGGGAAAAAAATGGCAACCAGAGTATGGATAATACCCCATAGAGATGATAGGCTGCGTGATTCGTAACATGAATTTTGTCACACGCTTCGTAACGCTTGGGCCATGCGAATCCAGCGACAAACCAGTGTCGAATTCAGACCGCACCGTTGCAATTCTTGCCCGGGGAGTTTTTTTTTGGAGCAGAAAATCCGGATATTAATGCTTTTCCTTTCGCGTATATGGGCACCACCTATTCATGCCATTGCCTTCACGACAAGATGAAAAAAGTTGCTTGGTCTAAGGTACACTCTGAGGCTGTACACTGGCCGGCTGTAGATTTTGGTCAGTGAGGTCCGGACTTTGGAGCAGGAAAAAGAGAAGTGACGAAAAAATAGCGACTTACAGGACTGTTAAGCATTTGTTGCCGCTTACTGCGACCCTTTTTGATGTGACTTTTCAGAGCACTGGAATCCAGCGGCTTGAGAAGCTCAAAACTACACAAGAGTTCCGATGAAACAGACATGACAGCGCCCCAATTATCGAATTCACCACAATACTGTCAAACATGGTTAGTTTCTTTTCCTTGAGCAACGTTGAATCTTCTTACCCAAGGACAAAAAGGAACAAGGGGGACAACACTAACATTGGGCGCACTGAAGACCGTAACAAGGACTCTGTCGTTGAAAAATTCATATCCGTCCTCAACGACCATATGTGCTCGACAGATGAGGTCAAAGTCATGTACAGCAAGGAACTCGGTGATAACGCGTTTGCCGAAACAATAACTGACGCCTCGTTCATTTGCTTCCCAATCCTGTTCCATATCCGCAGGATCTGCCCAGAGTAAGTCGTTTAAGAGACCATAGTCGGGCACATCTGTCGGTCGAGCAATGTTTCGAATATCGTCCATATGACTTAGAGCAGGCGAAAGACCACCGTGGACGCAGAAAATCTTGCCAGCCACGATCGCGGCGATGGGTAGCGTATTGAAGCAATCGATAAAGGTCTTCCATATTTTGACATTGCACCGCCGCTTGCATTCATCATAGAACCCGTAGACACGGGTGACATTGGCGCACTCGTGGTTACCGCGAAGAAGGAAGAAATTCTCAGGAAACTTGAGTTTGTAACAAAGCAAGAGCAAGATCGTCTCCAGCGATTGTTTGCCTCGGTCGACATAGTCTCCCAAAAAGAGATAATTGGCCATCGGGGGAAACCCGCACATCTCAAACATACGGATCAAATCTGTATATTGACCATGCACGTCTCCCACAATCTTGACTGGCGCGTCCAGTTCCAGCAGTGCCGGCTGAGACAAGAGAACCTCTCGAGCTTGCTGACAGATGGCGACTATCTCGGCATTTTTGAGGCATGGCGTCTTGGTTACTTTGCCGGCATACCCGGCATCTAACAACCGCTTGATATAATCGTCTAGATCCATATCCTTGATTTCCGACATGCCCACGTTGCCGCCATTCGAATCGACCTTTATGGTGGAGTCGATGGCAGGGGACTTTAAAACATTATTGACCACGCCATCTCGTCTGACCAAAATGGGGGCTCCGGGGGCCTGCATATGCGCTGTGGCGCTGGCATTTGAAGCTGTAGGCGGCTGATCAGAAACATGGTCGACCTCGCCAGACGCCTGTGCGGCGGCGACATCGTGGGCTGCGCCCTTGGAATTAGCAGGAAGACCTGGCGACGGAGGCGGCTGGTCCTCAAAAATGCCCTCATCTGTTATCGATGACAAATCGGTAGAATTGTGCCTCAAATGCGGCGTCTCACTGCGACTGTGCCTATTAGAGCCACTCGATCGCCCACTGCGACCAGAGCGAACCGAGGCCGCGTCCAGTGTCTTCTCGCTACTAGATTCGCCATTAGCTAGCGAGGTCGAGTTCCTAGGGCTGTCGACATTCAAAGATTTGCTGCTGCCGCTCCCAGGAATTTTGGATCGAAATGAGCGAAGCGATCGTGAGGATTCTTTGGTATCAGACCTGCTGATGGAGGGATATGTCTGCAGTGCATCAGAGCCGGAACCTTTACCCGAGAAGGAGCCACTTCCTTCTTTGGAGGCTTGGTTACCCATCGCCGAAAGACAATGAATGATGTAATGATCGACCGAATGCTTTTGACGAGGAACCAGTACCGGCGCCAATGAAAATGGTGCCTATTGTCAGTTTGTAACGAATCTGCGTTGCGTTCGTGACGACGTCTGTCTCAGAATCGCGTGCAACCGGCGGGGTCGAAGCTTCCGCCTATGTGTGTTATGACGATTCTGGCCTCTTATCTTCGGATCCTGGCGCAACGTGACTCGCGATAAAATGGGAGGTAACCGATGGCGGCAATGATGAATATGACGTGACGGCAGAGCAAGGGAAAAGAGGAAGCAAATCCTGCAGACCAGACCTTCTTCTGGGTGCACGTTGTTTGTCCTGGAGGGGATGAAAGAGCCGACCAAATACAGGAAAAGGAAGGCAGGAGAAGAAATGGCAGTTGCGTGCGATTTGGAGAAATCGTTCACAGAGCCTCGCCCGCAATCGTCTGGTTCAAAGCCGAGACGAGTCACTGTTAGGATATGAAGTCCTCGGCGTTTGGCTGATGACGTCGCTGCTGCCGCCGCTGTTGAAGGGTACAATTATGGTCGTGGCGGCTGGAGGGGGAGGCGGGCGGCGCTTGCTCTGTGCTGCACAGAAGTTGGCTGAATGCTGGTCGTGCGTGCCAGCGCAGGGTTTCAGCTGGCAGAGACTGGCAGAGACTGGCTGAAGCCTGGTTTGAGGTAAGACAAGAAGCTGCTGGTCGGGACCGTCACCAGCAGCGATACAAGGCGGATGTCGATGGAAAGAAGAGTACCGAATCGGAGAAAATGCTGATCTTGCGTAACAGTCGGCGAGGTGGGCGCAGGATGGAAGAGGTGGAAGTGCCGGACCGGGGATTATGACTGACTGGCCTGGAGTGCTCAGTGGACTGACGAAGACGGCGCGGTGGTCACGGCGGCCGGCGGACACGAGGGTGGGTGCGGACGCGGGCGCGGACGCACTGTGGTGATCACCGCGGGCGGCTCCAGAGTCGACGGCGACGTCTGCTTGAACCAGGTTAGTTCCAGTCAAGGCGAAACAGTCGAGCTTTGCTGCATGAACAGGCGGATCACGGGGTGATGGCAGCGCAAGCCGAGGCAACGCCAATGGAGATGCTGGAGATGTGCAGTGCAGATAGATGTGCGGAGACAGAATCAGAGCGGTCGAAAGCAAGATCATGGAGGGGGTGAGGGAAGAGAAGGGTTTGGATACGCCGCCAAGTGCGTGGCAGAGCAACAAGACAAGAAAGGCCAAGGTTGCCGTGCTTGTTGATGAGCCTGTGCTTGGGGCGAAAGGGGGGGGGGGGGTGGACGAGGCAAGGCGTCATAGTAGGCAATTCCTGGGTGTTAGGTTGGCAGGTACCTACCTACTTCTGGTAGGGACTGGAGGTTGACGGGATGCGTCAAGTACCTGCAGATCCGGAGAACGGATTGGACACGGCGACACGACTTTGCCAAGATGTTTGGATTGGTCGAATTGGCGACGGATCGGCGTCTCGTACGTGGGCAGTGACTGCCACGATTTGTCCGGCCTCGATTTTGGGACAAGAAGAGCCGGGGTAGATGGAAACTTCGGCCAGTTACATTTGCTTTGGTGGCGCGAAATTGAAGCACTTCCTTTCGCCTCGTGGACCCGCGTACACAACCGTCTGGTGAATGAAGGATATGCCAAGAAAGACCAAGAAAGAATTGATGCGACGGCGGGTGACGGTGGGAGAGTGGGAGCAAGCGATAGCTTGTGTGAGAACCGAGCTGGGTAGAACGACGGCCTCGCAGGGCTTGCTAGCTATACTGTTCGTCAAACTTTGAAGAGGCTCAATCTTGATTCTGTTTCCACTCTATGAAGAAACGAGGCAAAGGAGCCGAGTCCAAGCAACATGCTCGAGCGGAGCTCTAGATATGTGTAGGTCACTCGGATTATCCCAAGTTCAGGAGTCGAAGATTGAAGACGTGAAAGGACAACTGGGCAATTAAACTTGAACCTCGCCATGCACCGCCCCAAAAAGACGATCGACCAATAGGTAGGGATCCGCAGTCTGTGTAAAAGTTGTTGGCTGGTTAGCGATGGGACTTGATGTTGCTCAGCTGATCAGAAGGCAAACGCAAACGGTATGAACGGTCTGAACGGCTCGGGGAGCTAGTCGGTGCCTGGTGGAGTTTGACGCGACTAGGAGGGAGCATCGGACCAGGCAGGGACAGCAGAGAATGTTCTGCCTCTTCAAAACCAAATGCTGTAGCCGTAACTGGTAGACAACCTTGATATGGAGAAATCGTGCCGACGATTTTGATTATCGGGTGGAAAAAAGTTGGCTTAATGCGCAGTCGGAAATTCCAGATGTCGCGCGCGATAAGCCAGCCGACGAGCGATTGTAATAATTGGAGAATGCTGGCAGCTGGCAACTGGCAGCTGGCGCCCGTACCAAGTACCTGCCAGGACTCAGGACTCAGGACTCAGCGCCAGGCCCAGTTGTGAGCAGGTGTGAGCAGATGCGCACTGCAGGCCAGAAGTGCAGTGCTAGGCTAGGCCAGAGGCCACGGTCAAAGTTCGAGCTGGTGTGGTCTAGCCGGGCTTAGTCTGGTCTAGTCTGGTGTGGTCTGGTCTATAGTTTGATGTAGTCGGATCTAGTCTGGGGTTTTCCTTCCGTCATCTGCCAGTGCATCTCACATCGCAGACCAGCTGCACCGCTGCATTTTCGAGGAGGGTTTCCCTTGTGTCTGGTGCAGTTCTACGCCGCCTTTCACGGACTTGTGTGTATGATGTATCTCCGTAACATGTTTCCTCTGCACTTGCGGCTGATGATGATGATAGGCGGAGCGCAGCGATACCAGCCCGTGTCGCCACGGCATCGTCCGCCATCCTGTTTTGCAGTCTTGCCGACAAGCCTTTTTCGCATCGCAATATTGTGTCGGTTGTTCCAGCGCATCTTCTTTACCTCTGGTTGCAAAATAGCTTCAACAAGGACAGCGACCACTAGAATGACGTTGGGCTGAAACGCAGGGACCCAAATGCGGGGGTCTATCCAGTCCCTGTTCCGTTCTGTCCTGTCCGCGCGTTATTCAATGCCTCGTGGGTCGTCGCGATAATTTCAGCTATCTCAAGTATGTACCGTACACATGTACATGATCAAGATATCGGACACAATCTGTAGTTCCTCATTCACTTGGCTAATTCAGAGCAGCAGCAAGGCGGCCAGGAACCGCAAGAAGTCCCTATCGCCACTATGAAAGCTTAAATGCAAGGACGGGAAATATCATAGGGCCTTCACATTGAGACTAATGTGCCAGCACGTCGTGTCGAGTCCAACTGTGAATAGAGCCATCACTGCCCCCAGGTTCTGGCGGGGAGCTGCAGCCCCCAGCCTGCGTCTACTCGTCCGCTGCCATGTTGATACTTCTGTGTCATGGCCCAGTCGTGACAAGTACCTCGTTTCACATGCAGAGCAAGAGCACCATTCACAAGGAAAGTAAACTGCCATCAGAAAAGGCGATGAGAACCAATCTAATGTCGCTCGATGAAAACCCCGAGGACGGCTTATCACGCAATATATTCTTTGCGAAGCCATACAACTCAGGCACACATGCAGTTATGCACTCAACTTGTCCTGGACAAGATCCATGGAGCGAATTAAAGACAGTGAATGGGTGCAACATAATGATTGACACCACAAACAGCGCAGATCGTCCACGTGAACAACGTGCCAGACAATCGCTATCAGCATACTCCACTAAGTTGACGGATCGATCGGATCTACCAGGATTACTGGATTTGTGTGCAGTCGACATCAGAATATAACAAGTTTACGATCAATGCAGTAGTCCAAAACTGGAGAGAAAGAGAAGGGGGGCAACTTCCTGTCCATTAAGTAAGAGTTGTGACAGGAAGAGAAAGAAAAAGAAAAAGAAAAAAGAAAAAAAAATTCCACGCGCACCGAATCTATTAGGAGGCGACACGCGGATATCGTCACAAGATGAAGTAGTACCGGTGCCACGCGCACTTTACCGAATAGTTGGACTTCACCGCCAAGACGGCCGCTTCTAGACTTACTCTGAGCTGTGTGACCGAATCGGAACGTGTGCAGCTGACCAACGGCAGTGGAGAAGAGGCGGCAATTGTAGAACTGAAAGCCAAATGCCGCGATGAAACTCCCTTTGCACTCCCGCCGGCAAGAAATGAACAGATTGTGAATTTGCGAAGTGGCTTTGGTGTTGCGAAGCATAGATTTCCAGTTTGGCTTGACTCACAGAAGAGAAGGATGAGAATGAGGGTGTTCTGAAGAGTTCATCAAGCACCTGTACGCGATAAAAGCATGGGCAGACAGCCGTGTCGGCCGGAGGAGGGAATGATTTAGCGAATGTGACTTCGGATCGCTTCACGTCGACAGTACCTAAACAGCGAAATCGCTTGCTATCATCCATCGTAGCCCGTACCGGGCATGCCAGTCGCACGATGCCCATCACCAAGCCACATAATTGGCGAAGGGTTACATTACAGCCTTATCTGATGGGGTGTGGAGTGTATGGATGCAGTTGGCCGTGGCTCTTTGGATTCGGCAGGTTCTTTATGCAACGTCGACTGGGCGAGGGCGACCGATACCCTCCCGCTTTGTCTTTGGTCGAAGCGTTGCGACACATTCAGTGGCATATATACACACACATGTATTTGTATTTGTATGTACATACGACCCACTGTACATACATATGTACATACACGGTATGTGTGTGTGTAAGGGAAACCTAATGAGACTGGTGCTGTTATGGAAGGCGCATAACAGGCAACGCGACGTGAGTGAGAAGGAGAGTTGGTCTGACGAAAAAATAGTCCAACTGCGATTTGAAGCATGATTCACATACACATCATGTACATAAGGACAATAATATGTTGTTTGTACATACAGTTTGCTACCTCGTATCGGGTTCTCGCTTGTCGATGAGACGAAGGGCACCAGACTGATAAAGCACCCAACTCAACCAGCATTCCCTGCCAACCAGCCAGCTGGATTGTGGACTCATTGGAAATCAGGATGGCTGGTGCAGAGAAGGCCTTACTGAGAGTCTGGCGGCCGCAGCTTGTTAGCCAGCTGATGATGAGTGGGCAGGAGGCTGTAAACCTCTCGAGAACCAACATGAACTACCATCACCAAACTGCAGTCGACGCTGGAGGGGGAGGCGCACTAGGTGCTTCTATATTTAGGACGTCGCCCGAACTAACATTTGAACCGCCGCCATGGGCTGCGTGAGCGAGCGGGAACTTGGGAGGCGAGTAGCGAGCAGACAGACAAATTGACCAGACCAGACCAGACTTGACTTGTTATTGCCGACCAGACAGTAGCAGCAGCAGCAGCCGCAACAGCGACGACGACAACGACGACAACGACGACAACGACGACAACGACGACAACAACGACAACAACAGCTGCTACGGCAGCGAGGCAGACTTGGTCCCCCACATCACGGTCCGTCGATGGCAGGCCAGGTCAGGCGGAGCAGCTGATGGAAGGATGAATTGAGGCTCGGCGACGACACACGCACGCGCGCAGCTGCGAACCGTGCTCATCAGCGGGGGTGTCCAATCCAACAGACTTAACAAATGCTGCATCGGAGGGTGCCATCCTATGCTGTTGGCTTCGCTGCGAGGAATTTTCGCTGTGTTAGGACCGTTGTGGCCCGTGGGGAGGAAGCGTGGGCGACCTGGTCCACCTTGCACAAAATAAATTGTATATTCACGAACTCGATTTTCGATGAGGCGAGGACAGCATAGTCACATTACGCCCGCAAGAAGCCTGTCGTCACGACGAGGCTACAAACTTAGGTAAACTACGTGTGCACATACGTACCAACGTGGCGGATGCTCTCCCATACAATGTGCATGATGCATTACTCGTTGCGAATGCAGCCTCATTCACTCCCTCTCCCTCTCTGCGGTTGTTTTGCCTCTCCATTCTGGAGTCTATGCGTTTCTGCTTCTTCTGCCACAGTCTTGCGCGTCCTTATCCACCAGGATCCCAGGATCAGCATTTTCGCGGCATTGCCGGCCGGCAAACCGCTCGAATCACGCAGACAGTGCGAGGACAGGGGAGGGCAGGGCAGGGCAGGCGGTGGCGTTCAACTTGTTGGCACGAGATGGGTCCATCAGTGCAGGCAAAGCAATGCTCCTTTCCTCGGAAGCCCGCAGTCGACGAAACGGACGGCACGCCAACACGGCCAACACGGCCAACACGGGCTGGAAACAAAAAAGCAAGAGAAACTGCCCAACGGCGCTGCTGTGTCATCCATCGTATGTGCTGTGCATGCCTGCTACGTCAAATCAGGGACCACGGCGGGCCCCACATTTGCTTGTGCTACAGACTGCGCCACTCGCGCTATGCGTAATTCACCTGCAGCAGCTCAGCCCAGCCCAGCTCAGCCCAGCCCAGCTCAGCCCACTCGGCCAACATAGACAGCCAGCCAACTTCCAACACCAGCCCGGGCCGCGTTGGCTGCATGGAATATCACGACTTTTTCTTTTCTTTTTTCTTTCTTTATAAACACATGGCCTGCACCAGGTGCACGCCTGCCCTCTTTTCCTCGCTTTCCTGACAAACCCCCCTATCACTGTGTTGCGTGATCCTGTGTTGACGGCACATTTTCGATCCGTCTCACCAACGCCAGCTCCAGCCGCTGTCGTCGACTAACAACGACGTTGGACACTAGCATCATCACCACCACCACCAGACTATATCGCCGCACGAGCAGCAATGGGTGTCGGTCGTTCATTATGCGTGGGCCTCCCTCTTGCCCTCACCGTCGCTTCCATCGCCGCCCTTCTGATCGCCACGCTTTCGGGTGTCGCCCACAACCAGCTGTGGATGTTCCAGCTCGACACGCAAAACCTGAGCATCAGTCCAGCCGATGCTGCTCACCTTGCGGGCAAAGCCGGCATCCACGTGCGTGAAATCAAGACCGACAACATCTCGGCGGCCAATCTCAACCTCGCCAACATGTACGAAGTCAATCTCTGGGGGTACTGCGCAACCGGCAGCGATGGCAAGCGTCAATGCACCGAGGCCAAGTTCAACTGGGCCGCGACCGCCCTCAACACCAGCTTCATCGAGACGCTCGGCTCGGCGACCGGCGTCAAGATCGAGCTGCCCAACGAGATCAAGTCTGCGCTCAAGACGTTCCGCGTTGTGACGAAATGGACCCAAGTGGCCTTTGTCGTGGCTCTCGTCGCCCTTGGCTTACAACTCGTCGCGGGCGTCTTCGCCACGTGCTCCCGCGCAGTATCGTGCCTCATCTGGCTCATGAGCAGTGTCACAGCCATCCTGGTCGGTGTGGCAGCGGGTATGGCCACCGCCATGGCCAGCATTGTCATTGGCGCTGTCGAGGGCTCGGCCAAGTTTTACGGCGTCAAGGGCCAGGTCGGCAGTCGCTTCCTCGCCATGGTCTGGCTCGCCACCGTTTTTGCCATTGTCTCGGGTTTCTTCTGGGTCTTTACCATCTGTTGCTGCAAGCCAGATCGTCGCCAGAAAAACAGGAGCAGCATCGACAATGATGGTGAGAAGTTGTTGCCCACGGGAGCGTATCGTCCCATCAGCAACAATCACATTGTTATGACGGGCGGGCAGGGCGGGCCGAGAGCAAGCTACTATGATCCCAACCAGGGCCAGACGGAATACTCACCTGGTCCCAGATATCCTTCCGGAAAGGGTAGGACCGACTTGGCATATGAGCCATACTCGCATCGAGCATGATGTTTCCTCCCGGTTGCTTGAGCTGAGCATGAGTTTCCTTTCTAAATTCTCCATCTATTTGAACTTTTTTTTTTCGTCTTCCTTTTTATTGCGCAAAGAAGCCTGGGACCTGGGTACCTTTACGGCTTTGCTTTTTTTTTTCAGTCTGGATCATGTCAACACGGTTATCACCGTTGGCGTTGAAAGGATTCTTGGATGAGGGACATGTGGCGATTTTTGGTTCCTCGTGTTAGTTTTGACAAAAGGAGATATGATGAAGGGGAGGATGAAGCGTGGTTTTAATGCCCTCTACGAAAGAACACGCGGCATCTTTGTTATGAATGATATGGTTATGGTTAGAAACGAATGGAACTTCCTGAAAATGCCTGCCCACCTGCCAGCCGTCGGGAGATTTAAGGAGTTTCTACATGGCACCTTGTAAGCTGACTTTGCCAGCGTGGCTGGGCTGCGGGTTCTGGGCAAGAGGTCGTACCGGATGAGCGTGGAGTGATAGTTTTATTAAAGGCTACTAAGAATAAAAGACCAGCTGCGCATAAATAATAATGACGCGACGAGCAACGAGCAGTCCGGTGGTTTCATGCTGACGGTTGTTGGATTGACCAGACGACAGCATCCACCAGACCCGACCGACGGTGGGTGGCACTTGTTAGTCTAAACGAAACTCCGGACCCAGTTCCAGTCGAGGACCAGACCAGACCAGACCGGATGGACAGACATGGACCAGACCCTTGAAAATTTCAAACGGCCACCAACAAACACCATGCACCACGTTGAATGAATACACAACTGGCCTCACCAGTGCCACCACACAACGCCACTCGCCTGATAGACTGTCTCACGCACGCCTCCTTCTCCAATGGCTTCTTGACCTAGCTCTACACTTGCCACGACCATGGCATCGGCTGCTCCCCCAGTATGCGCTCTCTCTGTTGGCCGCCCCGCCACCGACATGAAGCTCCAGCTCAGCCATCCATGTCGTCCGTCCCTCCATGGCAAGTCGATTGCATGAGAACACGGGTTCGACGAGATGTTGACTGAAAAAAGAAAGCACTAACATGGGCCATGACAGAGGCGCAACATTCAGCTGCAGCGACAACTCGCCCAAGTCCCCATCACTTCTGTCGCCTTTTATTCTACCGCCTCGGCCTCGGACAGTGACGACGACGACGACGACGACGACAGCAACAACAACAAGAAGAAGAAGAAAAAAAAGAAAACGTACTTCTTAGTAGGTCAAGATGGCGATCTGATCGTCTACGAAGACAAGGCCACCCACCAGCCGACCGGGGAGCCGCTCTTTTCAATCCCCGTCTTCGAGGACCAGCCCATTCATGGAATCCGCGTTCAGGGCTCGCGATTGCTTCTATGGGGCGCCGCTAGGATCGCGCTCTTTGACGGAGGACCTCTTGCGGGAGCACAGCGGCCGGCTCTGCTGGCGACGACGACGGCACCGGATTGGGTCTATGATGCGGCTATTTCTCCATTCTGTGTGGACGAGGCGGTTCTTGCGACGGCGCATAACGAAGTCGTTATCATGAGGTACCGTTGCGAGACCCGTACCGACAGCGCAGGCGAGCAAGGAACTGTATCCCTCGGGAACGTCATCTCGCCGTCCAGACCTTTTTTGTATGCTGCGCATCTGACCTGGGTGTCTGCGTCGCGGGTCCTCGTCGCGGCGGGCACTGTCTTCGGCGACGTCCTCGTGTGGGAATACTCGACCTCGGACGACGGACATTCTTTGGCCTTTGTCCTTCGCGGCCACGAGGGGTCCATCTACGGTGTCGACATCTCGCCGCCGCTGCTATTACCGGATGGGACGACGAGGCGCCTCCTGGCTAGCTGTAGCGACGATAGGACCATCCGCATTTGGGATGTTAGTCTTGATGACGATGCAGAATCTCGTTCTCAGATGAGCCGTGCGGCCGTCCAGAGCGGAGAAGTACAGGAAACCGGGTTCAAAGCCGCAAAGAGCTACGATGTCCTCCAAGCCGACTCGGGGGAAGAAGGGGACGCCGTCCCCGTGGCTGTAGGTATGGGCCACGCTTCGCGCATCTGGGGCGTCAGGTTTGCCGTCGCTGCCGCCGCCGGGTGGGATCCAGATTCAAACTTGTCGAAACCCGACTGCGCGCTTGACGGGAGCGCTTCTCTCCATGTGTACTCGTTTGGGGAGGACTCGACTACGCAGCGATGGAAACTGAAGTTGAATCCGGCCCCACCCCGCGCGGAAGCTTCTACTCCGCATCTTTTGACAGGACGACTGTCCCATCAGCAGACGTATTCGCTTCATCAGGGCAAACATCTATGGGCGCGGGCTCTTGACGTGCATGCCCGGGGGGTGGACATCCTCACCGGCGGAGCAGATAGTAAGATTAGCGTAATTCGGGAACCGAGCCTACCCCTGCGTGGCGTGTGGGACGGGGACGGGGACGGAGACAGGCACGGCGCTGGGTTCATGACGGTTGATGTACCTGATGTACTCATGTACCTGGACAACGGGCAGGGCAATGTTGCAGAAGATCCAAGAAGAAAACAGCAAGAAGAAAATACAAAGGGAAACGAAAACGAAAAAGGAAAATGCGGCCCCTCGCGTGAAATCTTTAGCCGATACGATTTCATATCGGAGCATCAGATCCTCGCCATCACGAACGCTGGACGGCTCTTCGTGGGGAACCTGTCTACTCGGACGTGGGAGCAGGTGAATATCGAAGAGGACGACGAGGACGATATTGTGCAAGACTTGAAACGGTGCTATGTCCTACGGGCGGTGCATGATCATGACGGCGCGGCTGTCATTGGGACCACGAACGGAAAGGTGTATTTTTTCCGTCGACAAGATGGCCAAGATCAGTACTTGAAATTCCATCTCATTTGCGCAGCAGAGGTGCCTGGACGGATTACCGAGATCAATCACCTCCCTCGCGACCACCAGCACCACCAGCACCACCACCATAATCGTCAGCAGCAGCAGCACATAAGCATCCTGGTACATATCCATGGATCGCCCGCTTCGCATCTCCTGTCACTCAGTCCCTTTGGCAAACTACTCCAAAGAGAGCCCCTCACAGGTCTCGATGCGCGCTTCGTCGCCGTGTCTGCCACAAGGCTAGAGGACGATCTTCTCATCCTGGGCTCCCGCCACGGCTATATTTCGCTTCTTACGCTCCAGAACCACACATGGCAGCCCGTCCTGTCCGTAGCAACCCGGTCTCGCGACGCCATCACATCCATTGTCCCTCTCCCCGCCGCGACGGCAAAAAAGGAGCAGCAGCAGAGTACTACTACCTCGTGTCCATATATCCTGGCCACCAGCCGAGATGGTAAATACAGAATCTACCGCGTGGACCGCGCCCTCGCGCCGCAAACCAGCCCGTCGCTCGTGCTTCTCCACGAGACGGCACCTCCGTTTGGCCCCATGATAGAAGGCGCCTGGTTCACTGCCGCTGACGGTCCTGCAACTACTTCCACGACTTCTACTCGCAGCCCCGAGCTGGTACTCTACGGGTTCCGCAGCAAGGACTTTATTATCTGGAACGAGTCGACGCGGGAGGAACTCGCGACGGTGGACTGCGGAGGTGCCCATCGCACATTCCGTCTGCATCACGACAGACGTGCGGCACCGCACCGCCTCAGATTCGCATACACGCGCACGTCTAAACTATGTGTGTTCTCGCAGCAAGACGCGCCGCCGCACCGGACTATCCGGCGCGGCACGCACGGGCGGGAGATCCGCGCCCTTTGCGCGAATAAACGGCTTGTTGCGTCGGGGGCAGAAGACACCTCGATACGGATATGGGAGTATATGCCCTCCGCCGCCGGGACGCCCACCGCTGCAGCCGGAGAACAGGGTCATCATGTCCATGGAGGACATGAGCAGGGCGCGCCAGCGATGCGCAATCTGGCGTGCATCAAGGCCCACGTCACGGGCCTTCAGAAACTGCAGTGGTTCGAAGACGATTGCCTCTTCAGCAGCGCCGGCAACGAAGAGTTTTTTGTGTGGCGCTTGACGAGACTGGACGATTCATCAGCGTATGCGGGCCTCGCGGTCGTTTGCGAGGCTGTCTTGGCGGATAAGAGTCCCGTGGGGGATTTGCGAATCATGGACTTTGACATTTCGAGGGTGATGAGAGTGGAGGACGACGACGAGGAGGAGGAGGAGAAGGAGGCCAACCAAGGAGAAGAAAGAGAGCCGCACGATCAAGGCATGATTATTGTGACCATGGCGTTTTCGAATTCATCCTTCAAGACGTACGAGTATGACTCTCAGAGGGGTTTGTTTAGGATACTTGCTGTGGGGAGGTACACCGGCGCCTGTATCACGCAGCTGCGGCATCTTGCCTTCAAAGCATGTGGGCTGAATGGGAAGGGAGGCAAGGAGCTACACGTCATGACAGCTTCTACGGACGGGCACTTGGTGCTCTGGGGCGGGACATGCTTGGATGGGAGAGACGGGGTGCAGAGCTATTCGCTCAGGGCAGCTTGTGCGGTGCACCAGAGCAGCATCAAGAGCCTCGACATGACCAGGGACGGGACACAGTTTCGGGTCGTCACGGGGGGTGACGACAATGCGGTTGGGTTCGTGTTGATTGCCGAGGTGGCCCGGGAGGAGGTCAAGAATGGCGGCACAGGCACAGGCACAGGCACAGGCACAGGCACAGGCACAGGCACAGAGACACGCACGACCTACGCATTCGTATCACGGGGAGTCGTTCGCAGAGCACACACTGCGGCAGTGAATGGTGTTGCACTGCTTCCCACGGTGCACCACGAACGGGGCTCAACGGAGGGCTCAGAGGAGGGCCCAAAGGAGAGCTCAACGAGGGGCCCGACGGAGATACTTGGCGTAAGCGTGAGCAACGATCAGCGGGTCAAGATATGGCGAATCTCCACGGATACCGCGCGAGAGCTACGAGTCTCCCTGGCGGCCTGTATGAGCAGCGGCGTAGCAGATCCGGGAGATGTTGCTGTCCTGGGTGCGGGCCCAAGACAGCCAAGCCAGATCATTGTGGGTGGGGTCGGTCTCGAGGTATGGCGCGTGCATTCCAGTGCAAGGCGTCTCGGACGTGATGCCGTCAAGACAGAAGAGTAAGGTGGGGAGGGTGGTTGGCAGTTTCCGGCATTTTCCTCCGAACATTTTGCCAAGCGTTTTTTTTTTTTGGTTGCGGTGTACACATTGCCATGGCGATGGGCCAGAATGCTTTCTGATGTGGAAGCAGGAGGAAGGAAAACAAAAGAGGGGGAGGGACAGCGAAGAATGAAAGAATAGCAGGCAGGTGCTGTATTTTTTTTTTCTGCATTCCCGCTTGCTCATGCGTACTTTGACGTGCAGCAGCGGATTCTTCAACGCACGGCGGCAAATATGCCTAGAGCGGAGGCAATATAGCATTGTACTACGACGGTATTTTTGAGGCATTTCTCGACGTATAACGATTTTTTTTTTTAAAAAAAAAACGAATAAAAGAAAAGGCGTCTGATTATATAAGGACGAGAAATATAGGCAATTAGTATGAAAACCTATAGCGCTGCTGGGCGTTTACGCACTCGTCGCTCATGGCCTGGCACCGACTCTAGCGATGGTGCATCGCAATCTTGTGCTGCGCTGTGCTGCAAAGCTTTTCTGTTGTCCGACTTGACGTGGGAAAAAAAAACAGGCAAAAAAAACAAAAGTCAAAAAGTCTGGTCTGCATGCAACCGACGGGAAAGCCACCAGTCAGGTTATGTCCTGTGGCACACACAAACGCAAGCATCTTCTGCGTCCCCGTCGGGCAATGTCTAGCATTTGACTTGAGTTGACGCCAGGGATGAACCGATCCGGCCGCCTCGTCGGCGGAGGCTTGGAGATGGTACGACAAGATTTAAAAAATAAAAAAAAAAAAATAATCAATCAATCATGGTAATCTTGTGCCATATGTGGCCCATGCGAGGGGACATTGGCGGCCTCATGAGAAGGAGAGCGGGGGCGCTTACATGATATACCAAGAACATGGCATCTATCTATTAATACTATGCATTTTCTGACGGAGCTGACCGTGGCGTGGAAACCAAGGTTGGGGTGGTTGAATGAAGAAGCCGTTTTGGGCTTGACTCAAGTCGTTGAGAATCCACAGAGAGGCGGGACAAGCTAGCCGGAAACAGAGACGAACGGAGAGACTCTAGGAAGATGGGAAGAGGGCCGGGACGAAGTGGCCGAGCATCATTGAAGATTGTGGCGTCCCACATTGCATCACCAGACACCAGACGAGTCTGATACGGACATTGTGCTCTACGTCAGTAGTCAGTATAATATTCCTCGCCCACCCAGACCCATATCACAACGTCCCCATCGGCCGTTGTCACTGTCGCGCCAACAAGGGGCGGGGCTTTCTAGTGCTAGCCAAGTATAGATGGTAGGATTCCGAAACACAGGAGCACGCACAAGAATGAGAAGGACGCAGGGCATACATGGAGCTCCATGTTTGGATGCATGTTACGCCCAGCCCGGCTCAATTACGCCGTTGTCGTGACAGTAACATGTGCTGTCATTTCTGGCACAGAGAAGAGGAATCGTTTAGGAATTCCATACCTATCATCCTCGAGAAGTGAATCAAATTCGACCTAGTCTTGGCTGGCATGTTGGTCGGCCGGCCGTCCAGCACTTGGCGACTTTTTTTTTTTTTCCCGTGCTTTTCTTCTTCTTCACCCCCCCCCCCCCCCCTTCTCACATTTTCTTCTTCTTTCAGTACAAGCACACTGTGGATCGCATGTAAATGTACATGTGTGTTGGGCACAGGGCTGCATGCACACGATGGCTCAAGATGAGAGATCTGGTCTGATAGAAAAGACGGGAAGCCCCTTTTAAGCCACCACCCATCCCCCCCCCCTCTTCCCGCAAATTGCCCACATAGGGTTCAAGGTTGTTTGGCGAGGCAATCCTTTACGAGCACTTGAGACTTGTCCTACCTGTGTACCTGTTTCTGTCATCCCTCTCTAGTGTCTTTCCTTCCTGTTCCAGAAATCCAAAAGCGCTCTTTCCAGATCTATCGTGTGCCAAGGACCAGAGGCTCCTCCCGTCAGCCTTCTTTGCTTCTGGTTCGTTCCTTCCAACTGCAACCTGAACGACTCGGTTCCTTTCCTAGCATTCGCTCTTGCCCTCTCTTTTTTTGAATCCTTTTCTTCTTCTTCTTCTTCTTCTTCTTTTTCTTTATTAGGCGGTGCTCTACCAATTGGCAGAAGCAACTTCGGCAGGTTTCAAAAAGAAAGAAAAAACGAAACATACCACCACAATACACCGATAGAGTCACCTTCAAAAGTCGCATTTTCAACAAATTATATGAGGGCCATCTTTCTTCTCAACGAACCATTTCATCAATCACCAATCATCCATCACCAATCATTACCATCATCAGTTCATCAGTCATGAAGCTTCAGTTTATTATTGCCGCCACTCTGGTCTCGTGGCCGACCCTCGTCTTTGCAGCCCCAGTTGGCCCGTCAGGACCTTGCGCACCGGTGAGTTTTGGCGAAACCTTTACTTACCGACACCAGGAAAAATGAAATGAACAGAAAAGAAAAGAAGAAAAAAGAAGAAGAAAAAAGAAGAAGAAAACAGAAGAAGAAAAAGGAAAAAGAAAAATAAGCAAAGAAACCACCGGACTATATATGCTGATAATATTTCTAGTTCAAGGTTGATGCGATCCTCAAAGGTGTCATGGACCCTTCGGTCTGCTGCTCATACGGCAAATGTAAAGGCGATGTGGTAGTCTCAGTCGGCTAATACAACTTCGACAATCCTGCCCTTTTCTTGCACAACAAAACGAAAGCGAGCGCAGCCTCAGATTCGATTTATTTATTATAATAATCGCATAAACGTAGGCATTGTTTAGGCGTCTTGATATTCTTGGCTTTTCTTTTTTTCATTTGTTTCTTTTCAAAATACTTCCCTCCGCCGGCATGGGCTTTGGCCATTGAGGATTTTGTGCCCTCACCCGCTATTTTTGATCTTGGTCTTCACACGGTAAAAAAAAAATAGCACTCTTTTTATATACAGAGAGTAGTGGCTTACCGTCGCAAACTTACGAATGTTATGATTACGGCAAGGCGGACTCAGGACACCTTGGTTTCCGTGGCGGACTCGGCTGGTAACGAGGGTTGGATGACGGCATTCAGACTGAGCAGATCCTGGACAACAATTTAGCTAGAAATAGATTGAAGTTATAATAGGCGGCGAAGATTCTCAACGCTCGGGGTGATGTCCAATTTTTGTTTTTGACTCGAATAACAAGATTGTCAGGCACATGTGGTGGTCTGGCCTTGCAGATCTTTGACTGATTCGCAACAAACGCCAAGACCAGCCAGCCAAAGCCTCACCAATTGCTCCGCGGCATACCTTACAGACCGATCACCCGGTGCCAATATGCTACCAGGTGGTTTATAGACACGACGCGAGAAATCCAATCGAATAATCCGCCGACTATGCCGTTGTGTTCGTACCAGTCGCAAGTGGCAAGAAAAGACGTTATGGTTGGAACCGAGAGTGCGCACGAAATAAATTGAGTCAACGAGGCTTGATGAAGCCATGGACAGAGAGCGCACACGTGTCGACGTCTTATGCAGTGTGTACCATGAACGTGCTGTTCTGAAAATATGCCTGTCGTTTATCGATTTTGCGTGCGAAGAGCGCTTTATGGAGGAGAGAAGCCATTATACGTCTTGTCGATTGATCCAGGAGTGTGATTTTGAAGTCGCAACGGCGGTTTGTGCTGGCGACCCGCGAGACAGGGACTTGCGGTCCCTTGGAGAATGCCGCTGCATGGTAATGAACATGATGGACGCTGCAGAGAGGGCGTTACGTGCAGATCACCTGTCACCTGTCACTGAAACAGGACCGTCGCTTTCGGATCCATACTTTTATGCAAGATTGTGCATGATGAAGATGGGACGAGCCGATGGGCCAGACGACGGGCGAGAAAAAAAAAACACGGAAGAGAGGGGGGAGAGAAGTAGTATGGGGAGACTGAGGAGGGCGGATAGAAGTTTGATTCCCCGAGATTATATGTGAGTGGTGCTTAACGCAATTTAACTGCTTTTTCAGGAATACATGCAAATAGGCAGATGACAAAACGAGGGAGGCAATTCGCCATCATGTGATTTTCCCCACGTGAGCCGCCATCCTTGTAGAGTTAAGTCGGGAACTGCGCAAAAGCGTCAAACCCATTGATTACACTAGGGTAGTGTGTTACGCGACGAAGCGTGACCAATTACAACCGTCATAGTGGGGACGACTCTGAACCGAGAATCTAGCCGGAATTGGGCTAGATTATAATGGGCAGAATCGGGACTAATGCGGCAAGGCGGTCAGCGACTATTATTAAAGTATTATAGATTATGCTATGCTTTATAGCAAATTTATTACTAAATTAATATATAATTTATAATAGAATTATAGGGGAAATTAAAAAGGAAATTCTATTTATAAATAAGGCATTCTATTCTAGGGAAAAGAGAAAGAGGGGTAAGTCTTAGTTTAGTAATAATACTAGTCTCTTATTTAATCTATATTTAATTCTAACTATAATTTTCTTACCTAATTATTACTATTATTTAAAAGACTATTATAATATTCTAAGACTTTTACTATATAATTACCTAAGAAAATATTATAATTAAACTATATTAATAGCTT